>NJDD01011535.1:0-35701 GCA_002245505.1 Calephelis nemesis
GCACTTCTTAACTATTGCAATGTATGTGTTAAGTTGGAAGGAGAATTGTCGTGCTTAAGTTTCCTAATGTATATTCATATGTTTTTTAGTTTGATTGTAATTTTTTGGTATAGTTAAAAGTGTAACTGATATTTCAATTTAGCTTATATGATGAAATTTTACTGTAAAAAACGGCAGCTGGCACTCCGGGAGTGTCGGCAGTAGTGAAAACTTGAATATTACGGTGTGCATTTTTGATATTTTGGAATGGTTATTATCAGTATGAAAGTACCATCATTTATGTGGTAGAATACAACATTCATTTATTGCGCTATCGTATACAAACATGACAACACGAACATTCGCGCAAGCGCTTGCGCCGTAAACGAAACAGTAGGCGCAGGCATATATTTCCATCGCGCCGTAGAAAGAGAGGGGGATACTTACTCTCCTACGCCGCGCAGGCTGTTTGCTATCCATCCATTTTACGAATTGTCGATCAGGTCACGTGTCCTGATGCGAGTTTAGAAGTTTTTACCCATTCCAAAAAAGTGCGCTACGCCGCCAAAGAAGTTTTCACTTCACAAAATGTATAACTCATATTTTTTTCGAGATCCATGTTATCATATCTACCTAATTTTAGCTTTTAAAAAATGAGTATAGAGTTGTTGGATCCTGCACTAATTGGGACTAATAGCTTCCACTCGCAGCTTTACGCGGGTAATGCCTAATTGTACAAAATCTTTATAAATGTGTTATTTTATAAATCTTTATAAATCCATGTGTTATTCTGAAGAATCCTATTAATATTATAAATGTGAAAGTTTGCATGTATGGATGTATGGATGTTTGTTACTCTTTCACGCAAAAACTACAAAGCTGATTACGATGAAATTTGGTATGTAGGTAGCTGAAGACCCAGAATAACATATAGGCTACTTTTTATCCCGGAGTTCCCGCGGGATTGGGATTTACGCGGGTGAAACCGCGGGGCGCAGCTAGTAAAGTATATAACTGTAAGTTACATATTCCTGTTCATTTTGAAGCAATTTTTACGCGAGAGTGCCATCTCTTCATTCTCATAAATTTTCGTATTAAGCTATTATCCTCGCTTTCGTCAGCGTGTAACAGATTTTCAAACAAACTTTCATCCCCTTTAAGGTCCGTTATTGTAAATAGTAAACTATACCTTTGGAACTTGGAAAGCGTATCAGACCTTCGCATTTATATTAAAGACTTACCATTATTAAATAAATATTATTAAAGACTTACCATTAAATAAATTTAAAAAATGTATTAAATCTAAGTTGTATGGTAAAGATTATTATAAGATTTCAGAATATTTAGAAGACAGAAATGCTTGGGATTAATTGCTCCTCTTGCAATCTCTACAGATTAATGAAATGTAATATACTTTTGTAAATTTTATTTATAAGGAAAAAAAAAAGACAAGCCCGCTGAGTTTCTTTCGCCGGATCTTCTCAGTGTGTGGCCGCGTTCCGATCCGGTGGTAGTTTTTAGTATTATATAGACGCGTCACAAGAATCTTTGTATAGATCCATGTGAATAAATATATTTTGAGTTTGGGTTTGAGTTTGAGTTTATAACATTAGTATGGGTGGAATACTAGCTGTCCCGGCAAATTGCGTTCAACCAGTTCAGTTTACATGGTAAAAGTAAAAATGTCATCATTCCTATTTCTCTAGTAGTTTTTCCCATTTTCTTATCCTTTAAACCTTATCTGAACTTCCACAGAGATTAAATAGCGAAATTAGTCAAATCGGTCAAACGACTAGACGGAAGTTAATCGCGCATATTCCAACAATTATTTTTAAATATAACACTTATTATGTCAAGTCGCCTCTGTGGTCTAGAGGTCCGGGTGTTGGACTTGACTGCATGAGGTCTCGGGTTCGAATCCCGGGTCGGCCAACTAAAAGAAAATTGGATTTTTCCAATTTTCTAATAAAAAAAATGTTGGCCGGGATTGGAAATGTGCCCGGTTGGCGATAAGCTTGCCACCTATCACATTATGGGACTTAGTGTCTTCGGCTAGTCGTTGGTGCCCTGGTTGTGCCTCTGCCTACCTCTTCGGGGATATGGGCGTGAAGATACTTTTTTTTTTATTATGTCAATGACGCGTTGCCGATCTAAGACTGTGATTTTTGGTTCCAAGTAAGTAATTGTAACTACCGTACGCTCCAGGTCAGAACTGACATTACAATGGCGGGAAAAGTTAGCAGTATTAATCCAGTAGAATAATTTACTTACCATTACTAGTGATCCTGCAGACGAGATCCTTAAGGACCTTGGGTTTGTAGTAGATGTCGTTGTCATGTACGAATACCAGCCCCGACCCCACCGGCGCCCACTCCGCGTACTGGAGCAGGGGTGCAGACCGATCTTCTTCTACTGGGGATATAGGAATCTTGTTCCTGGAAATGTATTTTAGTAAAAATTCCCGTATCACCAACTCCATTTTGCAGAATAGAAGATCTTTACAATGACCTACCAAAGTAAAAAGAGGAGTGGAAGTATTAATTTTTTTAGGTTAGAAGAAAACACAAACTTTATTAGTTGACTAATTTACCACATGCTTGAAAAACAATACAACATATATGCATATATATCTTCACACCCAGTACCTTACAAGGTACGCAAGTGTGTCGAATGTCAAATGTCACAACTCTTCCAGAGGCTTCTTCCGCATTCATTACTCTACTCATACAAACAAACATTTCGGAGACTCTTGACACCACCATCGGATAAAACCTGAGCGATTTAATCGTGGAATGTTAACTCAAGTCGCCCAGGGTACCTAAATCAATCCACATTCGTATTGTGTATTTAAATAACAACAAAATAAAAATAGAACTAAAGTGTGATATGAAGTAAATCAAACAAGAGAGTAGGTTCCCGCATTTGCACTTTGTGTACGTAGAACATGCTACGCCGTAGCCTGTATGCTTCCCGCTACGTTTACGTAGAGTTTGAGCTTCCGTACTACAATAAACTTCACACAAGATCAACTGTATTCAGGCTTGTCTTTTTATTTATATGTAAACAATAACTAAAGCACCCGTCATGAGAAGCTATAAATTATGTAAACAAACGTTCGGGAGTTAACAACATTTGGTTCAAAGATAAAAATATTTTTTTTAATATTTAATTAATTAATAATTTAAATATGGATAATAAATTACGTATGTTTTGACATTTTTTTCGTGGCAAATTGATTTCCTTAGATGTACTGGGTACTGGCTTCATTATACGTTAATACACAATAACAAATAATGGATAAAAAAAAATAAAATTAAGGCAACAATTAACAAAACTAACAACAATAACAAAGTGATAACGAAAAGATAAAAAAATTAACAATAACAACCAAATCCGCGATTTTAACAAAGCAATGAAAAATTCAAAATTCGAATGACGCGTTTATTTCCAAAAGACGAACCGATGGTTTGCATTCCCGACGACCGGCGCGTCCCCGTACCAAGACACTCAAACGTCAGTTGTTAGATATGATCCGACTAAATTAAATAGGTTGTTACTTTCATATAACCCGTCTATTTTTTATTTCGATTGAATATGGTCAGTTTATTGTTGTCTTGAAGTAAAAAAAAATACTTGGTAAAAGATGTTTGTTTACATAATTTATAGCTTCTCATGACAGGTGCTTTAAGTGACCAGCATCATCAACACTAGTAGTAGTAGTAGTAGTAGTACTAGTAGTCACTAGTAGTATCGAGTAGCAAATAACGTCTTCACTTGATCAGGGCCTCTAGATGTTTTACTACACTACTGTTTTTTTTTATTGAAAGGCAAACAAGCAGACGGATTTCCTGATGGTAAGAAATTCACGCCACCTAGAGGCACCAAAGGTGGAACAGGGGCGTTGCCAACTTTAAGGCCGGGATGTTAGTAAAAGTAAGTTTACCGGATGCCTTTCCGAACCGAAACACGTCGACGTCAAGCGCTGACATTATGGCGACAGGAATAGGTAAGGCGGTGGTACCAATCCGGGCAGGTCGCTGCGAGACTTCCACCTACTATCTACATTGAACAACAACTTTATTATGTGTTTAATAAGGTCGCCATTTTGTAATGACGAATTAGACATTATTTATAAATTTACTATCCCTCATATGTTTTGTTAAAGTAAAAAGCAAAGGGACCTGGTAATGAGAAAAGACGACTTACAATTGGAATTAATAGACTTTTATACAAAAAGCCTAAAACTAAATTAAAACTATTTACACATGAAGGTGAAATTGAAAAAAATATCATCAAACCTATAAATAAATAAATTTCAATGGACAAGTTACACAAATTGAATCTAACCCCAAAGTAAGCAAATTATATGCTTGTGTTATGGGTGTTAGTGAACGATATTAATACTACATAGAAATACTTAAATGGATACCAGAATAAATTTAATAAACACCCAGACCCGAAAATGCAGACATCTAAATGTTTATCACACAAATGCCTACTCCCGTCGGGAATCGAACCCGAGACTCGCGGTTGAACGTGTACGTGAACGTGTGAGGCGTGTATGTGAAAATGTAGGCATTATTAAGTATAACTCAAAACTAATAGTGGAACGTTAATAAGATTTACATGGGGCTATCTCGGAATCATAAGCTGTATTTCAAAGAAAGAATGACCAAATCGCGACGAGGTAATAAAATAATTAGAGTCAATTTTGTAAGTTTTACTGCACTTAAATAATACCTTAATAAATTGCTTGTCTTTACTCATGTTGTTGAAATATTATGTTTGTGAGCTTTCGCTGTAAAAGACAGAGCTTTGACTACGATAGAATAACTAACTAAGCACTTTGATACACCGACACGGTTTGTTAATGGACTACCATTAGTCTTCGCAATCGATTCTCGGCTAAATGAAGAAGCTTTCATTTTTAATGGCATTTCAAAATTAAAGCTTCTGCAATTGTAAGCCAAGAGGTTTATCGTTTGGTGTCGAAGATGAAAGGTCAGTCTTTAGAACTGACTTCATGAATATTAATCGATAAACCTAGTTAATAGCTGCTTTTATTAATAAAATAGTAGTTGCAAATAGCTGATTTCAGGCATTACATTTGGACTGTAGTTTATATTACTTTAGATTGATTTTTCGGGTTCGGGTTCTGTTCAAGTTTGGTCATGTGGAAATAATTACCGATGAAAAATTTATAAAACATATACAGGATGACTGGTGAGATACCTTCAATATTTGAGGACGTGATAGTATGCGAACATATATCATGAAATAAAATAACATAAAAACGATATATTAAATAACTTCTTAGTAAACTTCGTACACAATACACCGAGAGTCCAGTATTTAGCTGCGGAATAATTGGACACCGGGATGGAGGGCGGGGGTGGCGGCGGCGTGTCGTGTACCGCGCCGCACGTGACGGACTATAATATCCAAATTTCACTTATTTTTAGAGATATTTCGATAAAAAATTAAGCTTCTATTTTTTTATATCAAGTTAACGAGAATCGAGTACCGAGTACTCTCCATAAGTATTGAAGGTATCTCACCAGTCAGTCTGTATATAACGGAAGTGTGGATGTAAGTAGATATCTGTTGAGAGCGAGGCTGACATTCCACGATCCAGTCATTTGGGTTTTATTCGAGGGTAGTGTGAAGAGACTCCGAAAACGGCATATTTGTTTAAAGTATCTTCACGCCCATATCCCCGAAGGGGTTGGCAGAGGCACAACCAGGGCACCCACGACTAGCCGAAGATACTAAGTCCCACAATGTGATAGGTGGCAAGCCTATCGCCAACCGGGCACAGATCCTATCCTGAGCTACATTTTTTGTAATTAGAAAATCGGAAAAACCGAATTTTCTTTATGTTGCCCGATCCGGGATTCGAACCCGTGACCTTATGCAGTCAAGTCCAACAACTGAACCGCTAGACCACAGAGGCGATATATTTGTTTAAAGGGGTATTAATGTGGAGGAAGCCAGGCAAGTCTGCAGAGAACGTGAGATTTAGCACTCAATACCCTCTGTCTACCATAAAAAGAGTAGATATGTATATTTTTTTTAAATAAATACATAACAATCAACATTGTAAATAAATTTAAAGAGTTCTGCACACATTTTTGATAAAGAACGTAATAATGGGAATCAATTATTAGTTGGCTCTAGGATTACATTGTGTACACGATTATTTGAAATAAAACTTTTCCATAACACACTTTATTTTACACTTTTGGCCAATTACAAATGTTTCTAAACAAAAGTTAGGCCAGAGATTTATTTACGTAAAAGTACATATTTGGCCGCTACGTTGGTCGAGAGGTTAGCACATATACGCCTAGACAAACCCCGAGACTCAGCTTTGATTCCCGACAGGGACATGTAATAAAAATGTAGATGTCTGCAGTCTGCAAATGCAGACATCTAGATTAGTCATCTGAGTTTAGATGTGTCTCTATCAAATTTATGCTGGTATTTATTTATGTTTTCTATGTTGTTGTACTGTTGAGTATCACCCATAACACAAACATATAATTTGCTTAGTTTTGGTTTAAATCACGTCGATTTTAATTTGTTCTTGGATAATTTTTTATATTTAAATTTATTGTCGGTAAAGTAGTAACACCACCAGAATCACACTTTAGCTATTTTCATTTTATTAGAACCCAATAAAATTTTAGTACCAGGTTCATTTTTTCTTATTTCTTCTTATTTCTTTTACTAAGTTTTCCTACAACAAATGCTTTAAAAAGTATGTATTTTCGTTGTCTTAAAAAGTTGCTAGTTTTAATGCAGGCGGTGCTACAAGTGTTAAAATGAGTGGCCCATGGAAAAGTGTGTTATTTAAAAGTGTGTACAATTAGAAATCCTTATATATGGTTGTGATAAACACAATGACGTACTTACCTAGTAATGACGTCATAGACATGGTACCGCGCGTACCGTGCGTGCCTCCATCCGGGCCGGACGTCCGATATCAGAAGTACGAATTTGAAGTCTGCTGACACTTTGAAGTCCACAGCATTCAGCTCTCTCTGGTCAAAGATAGATAAAAAATTAGTTCTGTTTTCTCTGACAAGTAAATTTTTAAGCCCGAAAAAAGAGGGGTGCCAAAGTTTGAGGTACCTGTCGCCTGTGCTTGGGTGTATATGCGTGCGTGTTGTGTGTCTGTATTGGTGCGTGTGCGTGTATGGGTATCTGTCTGTTAGTAGACATATAAATCTTATATGTTATACAAATCAACCGATTTCGATACGGATAATAGTTTAAGCTATGTGATCGAGATGATTCGTATATACATGATGGATATTTTATGTCTGGGGTCATTGAACATTTTTAATTTTATAATTGTTAGAAATAATACAGTGGACAAATGATAGCTCTAAAATCATTTTTAGGATCTCGATAAAATGTGAAAAAGGTTATAGGCGTAAGACAAGGATAGTATCAGTTTTCAAATTAAAGAAGAAGACACAAATTTGTCAATACAAGAAAAAAATGTGTGCGTGTACTAGCGTACACTCGTAAGAAGTGAAGAAGTGAAACTTAAAAGTGACAAAAAATTTACTATATGCAACTTTACAGAAATTGGTTAAATAAAGTTTATTGCCAATCCCTACTCCGCTGGAGAAAGTATACTTCGAATCACGCGTGGTAGGGAGAAGAACAAATATAGCACGTAACGGAAAAATGAGACGCGTAACGAAAAAATGTTACACAAAATTTTTTTCCAACCCCGATAAAGAAGTTTCACTTCAAAAGTTTTGATGTGGTAACACAGACACGAATCGAATAACTCCTCTAAATAAGTGTCCCGTACCCTTGATGAGGCAGATACAGGTATAATTAGCCCCCAGGGCACCCGTGATTAGTTGAAGGTAATGGGTGGCAAATCTATCGTCAACCGGGTACTAATACAATGGTCAGCAGCGACGTTGTTTTCATCATAACTTGATATGTTTGATATTTATTAAAGTACCTTCACGCCCATATCCCCGGAGATGTAGGCAGAGACACAATCAGGGCACTCACGACTAGTCGAAGACACTAAGTCCCATTAGGTGACAGATGGCAAGCCTATCGCCAACCGGGCACATATCCAATCCAAAATAAGTACATTTTATAGTTTGTTAATCCCCCGACCCGAGTATCGAAACCGGGACCTCAAGAAGTGTTGCACGACGGGGGACCGCTTAACCACATAAGCGATTCTATTTATTTATTTTATTTGACTATTTATTTTTATCTAATAGATATGTTTACTAGGTGGTAGAGTTTCGCAGCGACTCACCCGGTTTGGTACCACCGCCTTACCTATTCCTGCCGCCATAACGTCATGACGTGTTCCGGTTCGGAGGTTAAGGTAGCCAGTAAACTTACTTTTGCTCGAGGCCTAACATCCCGACCTCAGGTTGGCAACGCACCATTACCATCTTTGGTGTCTCTAGGCGGCGTGAATTTCTTACCATCAGGAAATCCGTCTGCTTGTTTGCCTTCCAATATCATAAAAAAAGGTCGCCCATAATTCGCGAGTGTAAGTAAAATGGATCATTATCAACAAAAGCATTTATATTATTATAAGTATCTGCCTCTCAGCCCGGCAGGAATAGGTAAGGCGGTGGCCTTACCTATTCCTGCCGCCATAACGTCATGACGTGTTCCGGTTCGGAGGTTAAGGTAGCCAGTAAACTTACTTTTGCTCGAGGCCTAACATCCCGACCTCAGGTTGGCAACGCACCATTACCATCTTTGGTGTCTCTAGGCGGCGTGAATTTCTTACCATCAGGAAATCCGTCTGCTTGTTTGCCTTCCTATAACATAAAAAAAAATGTCACCAAACAATCAGACGGCACTCCTGATCGTGGAACCAGCGGAGCATGTCCTTTCACATTTTGACACCAACACTTTCTTTCAATCCCACTCTTCCTCGGATCTCACTGTTACGAATGCGGTCAGCGAACTTTAAACCACAGATTTTCCGTAGCAATTTCATTTCGACCGCATTTATCGTACTTTCATGACAGCATAGTTTAGTGGAAAATAATAAAATATCGTATTACTAAACGAGTGATCGGTATCTGATGTTTAATCAAGCGATGGATCCCCGCAATGCTAACTCGGTAATGTTGTTTGCAAACGCCAGTGATTCCAGTTATACCTTTCAATATTACAAGTGCAAAAGTTTATAAAGATGTGTTTGGGAGTTCGTTTCTTATTCAATGACTTTTTCATATCTTATGTTGTTAGAGAACAAATAATAAGGAAGTTTTCCTGATAGTAAGAGACATCCATTGCGTATTGACAACTTTGTTGCTATGCGTCGTTTTGTGACCGGTGTCTTAAAAAGTAAACTCTCTGAGATAGGACAGGAATAGCATAGGCTCCGAACCAGAAAATGACATCGCCATTATAGTGGCCAGAATAGGTCGAGCGATAGACCTGGTCAAGTTATTCCACAGCTTTCTACCATTAGTGTTATTTTTGGTAATGACCCATTTAACCTTTGCTCGCCTCTGTCGAGCTACCGGGCTGAGAGGCAGATACTTATAATAATATAAATGCTTTTGTTGATAATGATCCATTTTACTACACTCGCGTATTATGAGCGATCTGGCAGAGAGACAGATAATCTATTCGGCTCAGTGGATCCAGATCACCAAGGGGATTGATAGTATTGATACTCATAATAATAATACAAAAACTCTTAATACAGATACCCCGTCCCCCGTGTTGATCCGGGCTCTTTTGCAGAATAGACCATCTGCGTTTCTTGCCAGGCAGCTCGTTAAAGGCGAGCATAGGCTTATCATCACTAACACCGTGACATCTGACTAGGTGGTAGAGTTTCGCAGTGATTCGCTCGGATTGGTACCACCGCCTTACCCATTCCTGCCGTCATAACGTCATGACGTGTTCCGGTTCGGAGGGCAAGGTAGCCGGTAAACTTTCTTTTACTCGAGGCCTAACATCTTGACCACAGGTTGGCAACGCACCATTACCATCTTTGGTGTCTCTAGGCGGCGTGAATTTCTTAGCATCAGGAAATCCGTCTGCTTGTTTGCCTTCCTATAAAATAATAAAAAAAAAGATACTTATAATAATATAAATTGTCTTGTTTGTAATGATCTACACATTGAACCTAGGCTCGCCTCTTACGAGATGCCAAAGGTCTATTCTACATAAATAACCTAGACCAATACGGATAAAACTTTCTTTACTAACAGAAAAATTTTATTATCATCAGGATTCCATCCGATTGTTAGCAGTCTTATGTTATTTAAGGTTTCAGATTTTAGATTCGTGTTTGCAACGCACCGTTCTCGCTTTTGGTTTTTATAGGCGACGTGTATTTTTATCATTAAGAAATCTGTAACATTTCAAAAAACGTATTTTTATTTTAGCACTTGCTCTGTGCTTGGGATAATTTTTTATAAATTTTAAAGAAAGAAAAAATGTCTGTCTGGGGCGAAATTTTTTCTTTCTTTAAAATTTATAGAAATTTCAAAAAAATCTGAATTTATCGCCAACAACGTAGCTTTTAGGCTTTTCTCTTAATGCCTTTTGTAAGGCGAAAACTCTAACGCGGACGAAATCACGGGCAAAAACTATTAACACATATACGTGTACAATAGGCAAACACTGAAAAGGTTTTATCCCTGAACGTGAATAGAAAATCCTATAACTCCACTTTTGAGGGTATTTTCTAATAAGATCAACGAGCACGTTTCGGCGAGACCAGCGGTACAATAGTCTGGGGATCACAAAGAAACACAATATGAGCCTAAATAACCTAGAGCTTTTCAGAAGTATATTATTTTTACTAGATCGTGCAGAAAGCAGATTGTATTTTTAACAATGACGAACAAAGAGCGGCGTTACGATGCCGTGGGTGTATGTGTGTGTCCGTCTGTGGCATCATAACTTTTGAACGGATAAATCGATTTAGATACGGATTTTTGTGTTTGAAAGCATAATGATCGAAATCTTTTAGCTACGTTACATGTATGCTAGCCGGCTAGTCGTAGGTATCTATCTGGTTGCACCTCTGCTAACCTCTTCACAGTTATGTAAACATAATTTAAAATTCAAAGTTTTCTAACATACATCAGTCGTACATTAGCCAATTACAAAAAACTAAAAGTAGACCGCAAAATTCAAACACTTTTTTAGCATTGTAGCGTTTGTACTCGTACTTATTATTACTTCCGTAACATAAGCTTATACATAAATTACGTCCAGAAGGTTATAGATGTGCTTCAGAGGACAATAAATGCTCAAAAACACTCGTGTTAAATTTAGTACGCAACATTTTTCCTCAGTTGTAGATTCCACGTCGCGTATTGATATTTTTTTTCTAAAGTAACTTCACGCCTATTTATCTATTACATTTATCACACTTGTAGTCTTATTTTATATTTTTTTCCATTAATTAATACAAATAATCAAAAACAAAGTAACATTTCTAAATCAAGAAAAGATTTGCTTTCGAATCCCATTAAAAATATTACAATACATGGATGTGAAATTTTAAAGCATATTTTTTGACTGTTGTGCTCATTTTTTGAAACTGCTCATAAGGTTTTACTAGTAGTTTTTGAATTACACTTAATAATGCATAAACTTTTTACTTATATCAAGACCCGTGAAAAATTTATACACTTGTTAGTATGACCCAAAAATCACTATTAGGATGATAACACTAATATTAAGCCACCTCGGAATTTTGACCTATCTTTCTAAAAACACACCATCAAAATCGGTCTTCTGATGGCCAAAGAACCCTTTACGCAACATAATGAACCTGAACATTTGACCGCCTCGTTTGGTCGATTGGCTAGCGTACACGCTTAACTACAACGACCAATCGCGAGGCTCGGGTTCGATTCCCGACGGGGGCAGGCATTTGTGTGATGAACATTTAGATGTCTGCATTTCCGGGTCTGGGTGTTTATTAAATTTATTCTGGTATCTACTTAAGTATTCCTATGTATTAGTATCGTTGACTAACACCCATAACACAAGCATATAACTTGCTTACTTTGGGGTTAGATTCAATTTGTGTAACTTGTCCAGGGATATTCATTTATTCATTCATTCATTCAATGAAAACAACATAGACTCGTATTGAAAACCTTTTCCTCTTTTAGAGTTCGTTAAAGATACGTTATATCAGTAACTCTTAAATGTATTTGCGATTAACAAGACAATAAACACCCGGCTTTCCCTTCGAGAAAAAATAAGATCTACAATTTTACTCAATTGAAGATTTGACGAAATATAGACATTAATTTTAAACAGGACCCTAAGCTTTTTTTTATGATATTGGAAGGCAAACAAGCAGAAAACATAACTATAATAAATCTATTTACTTGTGACATATACTATTTAAGAACCGTATAAGTATCTTCTCGTAGTAGTCGACATTAGCTTTATTTTAACATGCCAAAACATGCCCCGTGTTGGTCCGGGCTCCTTTGTAGAATGGACCATCTGCCTTCCTTGCCAGGCAGCTCGTAAAAGGCAAGCATAGGCTTACCATCACTAACACCGTGAATTCTGAATAGGTGGTAGAGTTTAGCAGCGACTCGCCCGAATTGGTACCACCGCCTTACCTATTCCTGCCGTCATATCGTCATGACGTGTTCCGATTCGGAGGGTAAGGTAGCCGGTAAACTTACTTTTGCTCGAGGCCTAACATCCCGACATCAGGTTGGCAACGCACCATTACCTTTGGTGTCTCTAGGCGGCGTGAATTTCTTACCAACAGGAAATGCGTCTGCTTGTTTGCCTTCCTATAACATAAAAAAACATCTATATTACAAAGTTTAAATCTAACTCAAATATTCTTAGAACATCTATTTTTATTCACAAACGACATAAATTTTCCTCGCAGGTAAAATTGAAAGTTTCCGAACGCGTATTAGTCATACGCGCCCATAAATCTCAGTTGTCGCGTACCAGCGAGTTATTGGCGATTTCGCGCGACAAAAACTTGAAAACAGTTGGGCTGGAATTATAAATGACTTTACCATTGTAGCGTGCGCGTTATCAATTCCACGGTCCCAAGTCGAACATAAATTATGTTACAAAGTTTATAGAGGTTGGATAATGTTCGCACGCTCGCCTTATTGATGCGATACGTAAAAGAATACATTTGTTTAGTCTAACATATTGGATATAACCGATACTACGTAATTTAAAGAGAAATCGCATGATAAAGTGTAGTAGTAATAATTTAAACTAGTGATCGCCCGTTGGTCGAAATTTGAGCATAATAAATTTTAATATCTTGTTAAGAACGCCATCATCATTATTAAGACCAACTACTTTGTTTCCTGAATAGTTAGTGCGCCATCTGTGATCTTTTATCGTCAACATCAATATATTTGTTTGTGTGTGTCAAATGCATGGTAGTGTGGGTAATGTTTTATTTATTGATATAATATGTACGTTTTAAGCATTAATAACCAACTTAACTTAATAAATAACCACTTGCCAGATACTGATTTGCTTCAGTTGACAAACAAAAAAGAAAGAAAAGGGTTTTTTTTTTATGTTATAGGAAGGCAAACAAGCAGACGGATTTCCTAATGGTAAGAAATTCACGCCGCCTAGAGACACCAAAGATGGTAATGGTGCGTTGCCAACCTGAGGTCAGGATGTTAGACCTCGAGCAAAAGTAAGTTTACCGGCTACCTTACCCTCCGGACCGGAACACGTCATGACGTTATGGCGGCAGGAATAGGTAAGGCGGTGGTACCAAACCGGGCGAGTCGCTGCACAACTCTACCACCTAGTTTACAAAAAAAAAACTCTTTTACAATAAAAATACTTTTATTATGTTATGGAAGCTCGTGTTATGGAAGTTTCAAAGATACTTAGGTATGATAAGTCCTAGGGGTTTTTCTATTGAATGAACATTTCGTTATATATAAAAATCAATTGCTGTTCGTTAGTCTCGCTAAAACTCGAGAACGGCTGAATCGTATATGCCTTATCTATACCACCTACGCGTTATGCTATGCCATCTATCTATTCCTCCCGCCATAATGACAGTGGTATTTTCCGGTCCAAAATAAGGTAACTGCAAAACATGCACAAAAGGTCTAACACCTTAGACAGAGGTCAGCGACGCACCTATTAAATATAAATTTGTGCCCTCGTGGCCTGTACAAACTATAGAGTTTGTACAGGCCACGCTTTTTCTTACTATTAGGAGATCTATGTGATTCTTCGCCGTCTAATACCATAAAAATATAGCAAACTACATTGGTAGAGAGGTTAGCGTATATCCTTAAAGTCGCTAAGCGTACCATTATACGGGCTCTGGCTGGAGCATTCTTAAAAAATCTTCTTCTTATTGTTAAAAGAGATTTTTATTAAGTTAAAGATCTATTATAACAAATTGCCCTCCATTAAAGAACTGGATATACTCGTAGAATCAATATGTTATATAGAGTAGAAAGGGAGTGGATATAATGAGATCTGCTCTGGATGAGGACTGAGTAAAGACTGTCTGAGACTGACAGGAATTGGCAGATATGCTGACTGCATGGAAAAGGGGATCAAGGTGAAAGACAGATGTGTAGGTGCTACGTAAGGTATAAGGGGTACAGTGTAGATATAAGTATAGAAAGGGGAGATATAAGCGCCTCTGTGGTCTAGCGGTCCGGTGTCGGACTTGATTTCTTGGGGTCCCGGGTTCGATCCCCGGGTCGGGCAACATAAATAAAATGCGGTTTTTCCAATCTTCTAGTAGAGAAATGTAGCTCGGGATTAGATATGTTACCGGTTGGCGATAGGCTTGCCATCTATCACATTGTGGGAATAAGCGTCTTCGGCTAGTCGTGGATGCCCTGGTTGTGCCTCAGCCTATAACTTTGGGGATATGGGCGTGAAGATACTTTTTTTTAAATAGTACGCAAGTCAAGGGTTACATATTGTGTGATAGGTCATTACATTTCTGAGTCAGGTTGTTTTTCAAATATCTTATTATATGAGTCTCCATGTCGTTGACTGACACCTAAAACACTAGAACACTTATCCACCAGAATCTATTTATGTAAATAAAGTTAACATCCATTAAAAAACAAAAGCATAACCAATATAGTTCAGAATTCACCCACGATTGTCAGTGCTTTTTCGCTATTTAAGTCAAAATAGATATAAAATTTCATTTCCTTAAACGTGGGATGAAATCAGAAGATCGATAGACGGCCCGGCAAAGCTGAGCGAGTTCCGTAGGCTCCGGTATTTGTAGCCACGAGACGTTTCCATAATGATTACTTGGATGTGCTACAATCACACCGTCTCGAATGTTCTTATTTATATTAATTTTTTTAAAGAAAGAAACACTTGTACTGTTTTACTTATCACTTATAATGTATTACTTTGTAATTAATAGCCTACCGGTTTCGCTTATACAGCATCATCAGGGCTAAAACTTAAACTCATTTTTCTTATTTATAGTTCCAAAAAGGTTAAGGTTCTCAATATGGCTGTATGTTTGTTATGACATTACTTCACCAAAAAATAGGTTATGATACCATTTTTGTTCGAGGTGGTTCCATACAAATTTTATCAAGATACAACAAGTGATGTTTGATATTGGGTATTATTTTGTTTTTTTAGATAACGTTGTGTGACTATTAGTTACTACATTAAAGTTATTTTTTTGGTTATGTTTAAGTTATATTATGTTTTTATTACAATGAAAGCTTCATTATTTTTCTTTCCCAGTACATATAAAAACACAAATGTTATTGTATTATATTGTATAAATAAAAAATGCATATTTTATGTAATTAGATAAATAGGCCTTTTCCGGTGGTAAGAAACACACATCGCCTATTAATATCATAGATGACATTAGTACCTGTTGAGTGAGAATGTTTATCGGCAATACTTCACTTACTATTGGAAAACTACAGCCAGACACACATTATAGCTGTAGGATAAAGTAAAATCATGGTGTCACAATATTTTACCATCTCAAAAAACGAGTGAAGAAGGTTGAGTTAATGCTATCTACGTTGCATCCCAGACACTCTTTAGGTTACTAGAGAAACTCACTTTTACGTAATATAATATACCAACTGTATACTCAACTTTTAATAACTCAAAGACAGGAGAAAATAAAAAAAAATGTATGGATAGACAAATTACACAAATTGATTTAACCTCAAAGTAAGTAAGTGTTTATGGTACAGGTGATAGGGCAGAAAACTGAGATACCTATATACGGTTGAAAAAAAATATATAAATAAATAAATAATTTCCTGAACAAGTTACACAAATTACATCTAACCCCAAAGTAAGGAAATTACATGCTCGTGTTATGGATGTTTGTCAACGTTTCTAATACATACCTATATACTTATATACTTGAATAGAGACAAGAATCAATTTAATAAATACCCAGACTCGTAAACGCAGACATCTAAATATTCATCACACAAATGCCTACCCCCGTCAGGAATTAAATCCGAGCCTCGTGGTTGGTTAGTGTAGTTAGGTGTGTACGCTAGCCACTCGACCAACGAAGCGGCTTGAAATACAACACAAAAATACAAAAAATATGCAGTAATAAATATAAACAAAGGTCAAACCTAGTTTTTATAAAAAAAGAGCATAATAATATTAGAATCGTTACCATTGTACATTGAAAATGATCTAGGAACATATTGCAATAACTTTCTATTTAAAAATGAAATGAAAGGCTCAATTTTATGTAAGTCAAACAAATTCACACACACAATGTAGTAAACATTCAGCTTATTATTCAGAGTTAATCCGACAACACAAACACTGGAACTAAGTAGTTACAAAACACGTCATGCGGAGACCATGTGAAATGTGTATCTCATTTAAAATTGATAGCATTAGAAACGAAAATAGTGTTAAAATTATTGTTGCAAGCTGGGATCCAACCACACTAATCTGTAAATACTTAATACGGATAATATTGCATTGCTGATTTTAACCATTCCTATCAAATAGGGGATCGTTAATGAATATGGATGTAAAGGATATTCTGCTAATAAATTCCAGTTCATATTTTATGCCAAAGTTTCTAAAACATCTTTATGTCATCAGATTTTGATAGCTCTTTGACTATTAATATCTTAACAAAAAATATAGGTCCAATTAAGAATTTTCAGCGTTTTTTGCCTTAGAAAAATTAGATACATTGAATCTAATTCCAAAGCAAGAGAATTTTATGCTTGTGTTAAGGATGTTTGTTAACGAACGTAACAGATATAAATAATAATATAGATACCACCATAAATTTAGTAAACATCCAGACCTGGAAATGAAGACATTTAGATGTTCATCACACAAATTTCTGTCCCTGTCGGTAATTGAAATTGAACCGTTATTTCGTCGGTTTTATAAAGATCTTCGTAAACCAAATGATAACCAAAGTAATGGTATTTGAAAGAGCTGAAACCAAAACGCATGTAAGAGTTTTAGTTGATCATATAGTGCTAGAACAAGTGAATAAAGTTGTATATCTTGGTTGTGCTTTTACCAGTGATGGAAGGTACACCGCTGATGTAGAGAGGAGAGTGTGGGGGAAAAGTGTTAATGAAGCGTTGGGTAAGCTATTTCAAAGCGAGATTTCGAGACCAAAGTTTTAGACTCGCTTTGCATAATTCTGTGCTTATCCCAACGTTGCTGTACGGAAGAGGGTGATGAGAATGTCAGAAAAAGAATGAGAGTAGAAGCAAACGAAAAGAGAGCCCTACGGAAAATCTGTAGTGTTGCGCTCGCTGACCGCATTCATAACAGTCAAATACGAGAAAGAGTTGGATTGAAAGAAAGTGTTAGTCTTTAAAAGAGAAAGAGCATGCTCCGCTGGTTTGATTTGGTCAAATGACAAATGAAAGATTAAATAAACAGATATAAAATGCGAATATGGATGAATGTAGGTACTCGGGGAGACCCAGAATGACATTCAACGATCAAATCGCTCGGGTATTATCCGAATATAGTATCAAGGGTTTCCGAAAGTGGCGTGTTTGTATAAAAAGGTAATGGATGTGGAGGAAGCCAGGCAGCCAGGATCGTGAGGTTTGGCACTCGATACTTTCTGTCTACCCCGTAAGGCACTTGGCGTGAAGATATGTTACTTACTCCTTTTTCTAGTAATCATTCTTATGGTTTTTTATGGAACCTTATAACAGTTCATAGTACAGTTTACAAAATTGTAGAAAGCAAAAATAAAATGGTTGCGTTACTTTTCGGTGTGAGTGAGGCCTGAGCATTCTAAGAATGTGATACGTTGTATTATCTGAATTTATGGTTGGGCTCGGCAAACAAAATGAGACGGATAAATGGATTTCTAGATACGAATGACCATATATTATTTACATTTATATAGTACTGGGCTACATTCGCATTTTGACCTCTGAGGCAATTAGCGTATTTTTTATGACATCGGAAGGGAAACAAGCAGACGGATTTTCTGATGGTAAGAAATTCACGCCGCCTAGTGACACCAAAGGTGGTAATGGTGCGTTGCCAACCTGAGGTCGGGGATGTTAGGATGTTTTACGAGCTTTCTGGCAGGAAGGCAGATCTATTCTGCTAAGGAGCTCGGACTGATTTTCGCATAACGTTTAGGATTGAACACAAATTTAACTAAAATATAATTAATTAGCTTTGTAACTAAATAACCTTTAACATATATTTTCCAAATAAATTAGTCTCCAAATTTGGAAGAAGTATAACATCAAAAAAAATTATAAATTGATATATTCAGATTGTTAGGAACGTAAAGGAGTCAGTCACACTATGGGCAGCAGAAAATGTAAGAAAATCAAAATGGTAGTCAATTTTCGGGGTCGGGTCAATTCTCTAATTTAAAGAACGTTACCGGGATTGGTTATGCGGCCGATTGGCGATAGGCTTGCCACCTACAATGTGGGGCTTAGTGTCTTCGGCTAGTCGTGGGTGCCCCGGTAGTGCCTCTGCCTACCTCTTCAGGGGCATGGGCGTGAAGATTCTTTTAAAAAAAATTCCTCTCTTGAAAATGTCAATTTATCTTTTTTTAAACATACAGAAGGGTTTCCAATAATGAGATTAAATTGGTTAAATCTATACATTTTGTAGATATTTTTTGTAGTTCGTAATATAATCAGTGATATACTTAATGCAAACATGTGTAAAATGTCAATAAAATTTCAAATTTTAAAAACCTCGATTAAAACTAACTGGCTAACTAAGAACCAACTCTATCACGTAATTTTTTAAACAAAAAAAAATCACATTGAAATCGATATATCAGTTTCAAAGTTATGATGTCACAGACACACAAACACACACACACACACACACAAATACACATACGCATAACAGATATGACAAGACCCTTCTTTTTCTGGCGGGAAGTAATGAAAAGTACGACGCTGTTGCTTTGAAATTTGAATCAAAAAGTTCAAAATTTAAATTTAGAATTCTTGCTGTCAGAAATGTTAAGATTTATTTTTATAGGATTTTAGTTTGCTTTTAGCTAATTCAAAGCTAATTATTAGTAAAAGTCTGATATAAACTTTTGAATCTAAATGTCATTAAGTAATATTGTCTATAACTTACAAATGTGGAGTTGTTCATCAGCAACCTGGTGGTCAGATTCTTGACGTTAAACAGCGTCAGACCTCCCCATCTGTCTCTGAACACCAGCTCTTCATCTGTAACAATAATAGGTTATGTTTAGTGACGACTTTTTTATATTGGAAGGCAAACAAGCAGACAGATTTCCTGATGGAAAGAAATTCACGCCACCTAGAGACACCAAAGGTTGTAATAGTGCGTTGCTAACCTGAGGCCGGAATGTAAGGCCTCGAGCAAAAGTAAGTTTACCGGCTACCTTACCCTCCAAACCGGAATACGTGATGACGTTATGGCGGCAGGAATAGGTAAGGCGTACCAATCTGGGTGAATCGCTGCAAAACTCTACCACCTAGTCAGATGTCACGGTGTTAGTGACGGTAAGCCTATGCTCGCCTTTTACGAGCTGCCAGGCAGGAAGGCAGATGGTCTATTCTGCAAAGGAGCCCGGACCAACACGGGGAAATAAATGTAATATTAAATAATGTATTATATAATATTGCCGTTTTAATTAAAGCAGACGGCACATTGCGGAAATCAATTTTGACATAATAAATGTCATATAACTAATTCCGCGAATTCATTGGAAGCCCTAAAACAGCGAGCTGGTTGGAATTCCCGGAAAGCTAGATCACAGGCCAGGCATAACAGTATTACTTATTTTTGCTGCGGTCACATAAGCGCTACTCGTCATGGTAATGTAATATACAGTATTCTAATTCCGCTTTGTTTGTTTGCCTTCCAATATCATAAAAAAACAACCATTGAAATCGGTTGCCTTTTCGCCGAGTAATCGCCTAATAAACGTACAAAAAAAAAACATGTAATCTAATTAGAAACCGTCTCCTTTTTGGAAGTCGATTAAACATAAGCACAAAATCTGCCTCGACTGTGTTGCTTACGTAGTTTATACCGATTTGGTGAAAAAAGGGTTTTATAAAGTGAAATATCATAAGACAGATTGGATTTCGGATTGGGGTTTAGGCAATCATAATGTCATCGCAGTGGTACATTTCAATCAATCATCTGCTGGGGTACACTAGTCAGCTTCTAAGAAGGGGCGTGTATAGACACACACAGTCGCCACGGATGACCAACATAGTTACTTCTTATTCGCAGATGAGGTAGTAGAGTCCTGATACATCCAGATTGATACCGATTTATATTTTTGCCACTTCGTTTTGCATCGTTTGCCACTGTGAAGATCCCTTCACACTTTTTAGAAGTATCTTACTAGTATATATCTGGGGCCCACTGTGTAGAATAGACAGTCTACTGCCCTTTCTGGCAGCTCATAACAGGCAAACAGAGCCGAAACGTGTCACCAAAGAGACAACTGGTGGTCTCTACCACTCAGCACTCAGTTACTGCTCAAGTGCAAGTTACTGCTCAACACTCTTGCTGAGCAGTAACATACGGTTCCATATTGAATCAAAGTCGAAACTGTTCATATATCGACGCCAACATCCAATTTTAGTATTTAAAATTATTTATTGTTTTTTAATGTAAGGGTTCAGCGAATAAGCATATAATAACTTTCCAAAGTTAAATGTGCGTCGGTGTTTCGAGGCCGGGACAGATGTCCTATTGTGCAAATCTGCCGGATACCCTACATATACTGGAGTAAGACAGAGTCCTTAGGCAGAGGCATTAGGTATGGTGGCGGATCTCTAATCGGGTAAGTCCCTGCATAGCGCTCTACAACAACTGTGAAATGAAATGAAATTAAAATTATTTATTTGCGGAATATGTGTGTTAAAAATTTGTTACAAAGATATTTAAGAATACAACATATTCTACCACATTGTGGTGTGCAAATATTTAGTTAAATTTTATGGTGTGCAAATATTTAGTTAAATGATGAAAATGTACATTTAAATCGCAGCACTTATTTACATTTTTAATAAACATTTTATTTATTTACGAACATAAGTTTCATAATTTATTATCCATGAATTTAAAGGTAGATTAATTTTTAGTCTTATCTACCGTACACTACCACCGTTTCCAAACCTAGCCAGTCGGGAGAAGAAACGGCGAAACAAAACTGTTAGTATTTACCTGGTAGTATCTGCCTGGCAGAGGGAGATAGTGTATTCTACTCAGCGTAACCAACAAAATGTTTTTATCATTATAAATCTAAAGAGGTTTTAATCAGGCTTCGATATTTGAAATTGCCAGTCGGATTGAAAAAATCTTATCTAATAAATGTTTAAACATAGTTCGCACATACACACCACAAGAAATATATACTTAAAACTAAACATTTTAGTAACTCCATATAAAACTGATTCGTAGTATAGCTGAGAACCATCTCAATCACGTCAGATTTCAAACAAAGAAATCCGTATCGCAATTGATGCATTCGCTTGGAAGTTATGATGCCACAGACAGACAAACACACATTTATTAACATTTTCGTTGTTAGTTTAAAGAACCTTCTATGCCTCGTATCCACAGAGTGAGCTGTTTCTAATACAAACAGGATAAGGAACAAAATTTAGTTATATTTTTTTGACAAATATTGTATTACAGTTTTTTTTAAAACAGTTGTACACAGATTAGCCCGCAGAGTTTCTATCGCCGGACGCTTTCAGTGTGTGGCTATACCTATCCAGCTGTAGTTGTAAGAATGATAGGTTCTTTAAAAATCTTCTTTTATTGTATACTAGCTGTCCCGGCGAACTTCGTACCGCCCGTTCAGTTGGTATGGGAAAAATCAAAATGTTATTACGTTTCCGAACAAATGATACTCGAATTTAATTAAGTAACCACGTTTCCGAACAAACAATGCTCTTTCAATATAGTCTATGGCTGTGAATGACATTGACATTCGTTACGAGCGTTTTTAAAATGTGCAAAATTAAATGTATATTTTTCAATATTTCTGAGAGATAATAACGAATACAACAGATTAGTAAAGTCGGTCCAGCCATTCACGCGTGATGCCGTGACCAAGGAAAACGGGTTTCATTTTTATATATATAGATGTGCCTAGATCTACATCAAATAACACAATTTAAACCCCGACGGAAAAACAGGGGTGTTATAAGTTTGACATGTCTCTGTGTGAATCTGTCTCTGGCATCATAACTCTGGAATGCATGGCTTTCAATTCGATGCGGATTTTTTTGCAATGAAATGAAATTTATTTATTTGCGGAATATGAGTAATAAAAAATAGTTACCAAGACATTTAAGCATACCATTATATTCTATTACTAGCTTCCTAGTAAAACTGAAAAATTAAGAATTATTTTTTACTACGTATTTTTCCAGTATAAAAATTATCCCATTTTATGCCCTGGATAATAAGGTATAATTGTACCAAGTTTCAAAGAAATCGAACCGTTGGTTTTCACGTGATGCCTGAACATACAGACACGCAGACAGACAGACAAATTTTTTGTAATTGCATATTAGGGTTTGGTATCGATCCAATAACACCCCCTGCTATCTATTTTTTCAATATTTTCAATGTACAGAATTGACCCTTCCACAGATTTATTATATGTATAGATACTGTGAAATGCAAATACTTAATTAATATATTTTATAGAAATGAAATATTAAATGTATTTTATTATTTAATTCACTGATTTAAATGTTAAATAAAAATCTTATATTCTTAGTAAAATTCACAATTCATCATACTAATATTATAAAGAGGAAAACTTTGTTTATTTGTTTGGTTGTAATGAATGGGCTCAAAAACTACTGGACCGATTTTAAAAATTCTTTCACCATTCGAAAGATACATTATCCACGAGTGACATAGGCTTAGTTTCATCCAAATCGGTATAGTAGAAGCCAAGTTACGCAGGCGAAGCTGCGTGAAACTGCTAGTTGCAAATAAATTTAAATATGGATTAATTTTAATCCTATCTACCGTACACATGTTTGATTACTTTTATTTGAAAGCTGACGTGATCGAGATAGCTTTTAGCTAGATTGCAAGTAGTTGTGATAGGGGGTTGTTGATTTAATTATTTTTTTCTAACCCCAAAGTAAGCAAATTATATGCTTGTGTTATAAGTGTTAGCCAACGATTCTGATACATAGAATATATTTAATGAAATACTATAATATATTTAATGAAAACCTAGACCCAGAAATGCAGACATCTAAATATTCATCACACAAATGCCTGCCGTCGGTCGGCCTGTTTCCTATTATGGTCCCTAAGGATCCGGTATTATTACTAGTCTCGGAAAAAAATAATTTCGTCCACGTTTAACTCAGCTCATATTATTGGTAAAGTGTTCATTTGAGATTGCTTTAATTTAACAGAATTAGCACTTGGTTATAGTTATCAAATAGGCTATTTGGATGTAAATCTATATATATAAAAATGAAAACCGTTTTCCTTGGTCACGGCATCACGCCTGAATGGTTGGACCTTTTTCACTTATTATTTTTTTGTTGTATTTGTTATTATCAGGAGAAGGTTTTACAGAAAAAAAATTAAGAAAATCTCTCAGAAATATTGAAAAATATACATTTAATTTTGCATATTTTAAAAAACGCGCGTAACGAATGTCAATGTCATTCACAGCCAAAGACTATATTGAAAGAGCATCGTTTGTTCGGAAACGTGGTTACTTAATTGAATTCGAGCATTATTTGTTCGGGAACGTAATAACAGTTTAATGAAATGAAAATTATTTATTTGCGGAATATGTGTGTTAAATACATAGTTGTTAATAAGATATTAAAGAATACAACATATTCTACCATATCGTGGTGTGCAAACGTGGTGTTAATTTTTCCCATACAAACTGAACGGGCGGTACGAAGTTCGCCGGGACAGCTAGTATAATATAAATATAAATATCCCTAGACAAGTCACACTAATTGAATCTAACCTCAAAGTAAGCAAAATATACGCTTGGGTTACGGGTGGTAGTCAACCATTTTTATATAAAGAAATACTTAAATAGATAACAGAATAAATTTAATAAACACCCAGACCCGGAAATGCAGACATCTAAATGTTCATCACACAAATGCCTGCCGTCGGGAATCGAACCCGAGCCTCGCGGTTGATCGGTGTAGTTAGGCGTGTACGCTAGCCACTCGACCAACGAGGCGGTCAGTGTAAATTGTTAATTTAAGTGTTGTTTAGTAAGAGCACGGTAATATTATGGTAAGAGTTCACTTTTTATACTATCGAATCAGTGTTTAATTAAAACCGTAGGAAACGACAAGTGTTGTCCATTAACAAGGTTGTGCTTTGAGTTTTTTGGCGCCATCGAGAGAAAAGATGGTTGAATTTTTTTTAGAATCATTGAATTCGTGTTTAGTCAATTTTGGTGGCATTTTTAAAAATTTATTTCAGTGAAAGTGAAAATGAAGTAATTATAAAGAAATCAGCGTATCGTGTATTTCCTCGTTGTCGCCAAATCGCACTATATGAGCTGGAGTAATGAGGCCACCGCTTAACACAAGACCCTGACATGACTGATTGACGACTTTTGAGTAATTACATTTAAACCTCGATTTTGGTAAATTTGATGCAAATTTCTACTTGACTAATGGCAAAAGAGTAACGTGAATGTAAAAACCGAAACAAGTAATAAAAGAAAGAAGATTGTACCTTAACATCGTTTATTCGAAAAAGTAGTCCATAATTAAGATCTTAAGTGAGAAAGGTCGAAGAATCCACGATACTAGTCTAATTGTAAGTAACGGCCCTGCCATTTATCTTCTGGTATCACTTGTTTACTGAAAAAAATGGGCAGGATATTAGGATTTATGGAAACATCTTATTGGAGTTTTGCCTTAAATAAGAATCAAACGATTAAATAAAGCAAGCAATTTTCATTAAAATATGAAAAATGCGAAAGTAGGTTTGTTTCTTATTATTTAACGTTGCTATAGAGCGGTGTTAAGGTATGATTTTTGTGTGTAATATTAATTAAAATTTATGTCAATTTCACGAAAATATTATTGACTAGATAGTGGAAGTAACATCTATATATATAAAATAAAGTGGTGTTAGTTACACTATTTATAACTCAAGAACGGCTGAACCGATTAGGCTGCAAATTGGTGGGAAGGTAGCTTAGAACCGGGAAAAGGACATAGGATACGTTTTATTCTGTTCAATTGTGAGGAAACTGGGAAAAACAACATTTTATTTTTCCCATACAAACTGAATGGGCGGAACGAAGTTCGCGGGAACAGCTAGTTTTTACATAAAACAAGCATGATATTTATAGATAAACAACTCGATAGATTTCCTGATAATCATTTGCCTTTTTAGTTCCAGGATATTAAATGTGTGTATACAAATTTTGGACGGATCATGGGATTACGCTCCTATTGCATAAGTTTATTGGTTACTTCTGGAATAAGAATACGACAATGACAACAATGGTGGCTGGAAAAGTTGTCTGAGGTACTCAACCATGCGAGTTCATTGTATGACCACCACGATTGCCCGGTTTCTAAAACCAACGTACCCTAAACCGCAAATATTCACAGCTTACCTATTTTCCCCATTTTGGTTTGGGCTCCTTTTCAGAATAAACCATCTGCCTTCCAGGCGGCTCGTAAAAAGCGAGCATAGGCTAACCGTAACTAGTACCACAACATTTGACTAGGTGGTAGAGTTTAGCAGCGACTCGCTCGGATTGGTACCAGCGCCTTAGTTATTCCTGCCGCCATAACGTCAGTGCTTGCTCTCGACGTGTTCCGGTTCGGAGGGTAAGGTAGCTTACTTTTGCTAGAGGTCTAACATCCCGGTCGCAGGTTGGCAACGTACTATTACCACCTTTGGTGTCTCTAGGCGTCGTGAATTTCTTATCATCAGGAAAGACGCTTGCTTGCTTGCCACCCAATATCATAAAAAAAAATTAGTAACTAGGCGTTAACATACACAAAATATCTTTAAAATTATGCATCTGCGACGAGCAGCCGTAGTATCTAACCAAGAGACAGGTTAATGTTTGTATCCAAAATGATTTGTAGAATATTGTAAATTGAAGTCAAAAATATCCCGTACAATATCCCATGTAACTCTATAAAAGGGAAGTTTGAGTTTCCAAGCCACAATTCTCGAACGGAAGCGACAGATAAGTTTATCCGGGATAACCAACGTTCGTAACAATATGGCGTCATATCCGGGGATTGCGGAACTCAAACACTGACTGCTGTTATTAAAATATCTACTCATTGTTATATTCGTTTACTAGCTGCCCGCCCTCGCTTCGCTTCGGTTATTCAAGAATAAAAATCCTACTAATATTGTAAATGCGAAAGTTTGTATGTCTGGATGTCGGTATGGATGTTTGTTACTCATTTCACGCAAAAACTAATGAACCAATTACGATGAAATTTGGTATGTAGCTGAAGACCCAGAATAACATATAGGCTACTTTTTATCCCGTAATATAGCATGTAAGGATACCAGAGGGGCCGGGGAATGGGGAAATGCAGTAACGTGCATGTCTTTGCTACGCATCAACGATATTCAATTTTGCGCCCGGAGATTTTAACTTTTTAATAACTCATTAGTTGTTAATTTTTTTCTGATAGTGTCAAAGGCAATTTTGATTTAAATTACACGCAAAACGTATCTAACAGATTTATTTAATCAAGGGTTAATACTGCATTGTTCAAAATATGTCCTAAATAACCCTTCATTATACTGTTTTAAGTAAACGCAAAAAACGGTTATTGTGGGTTATTCTTTAAAGATAGACATATACCACCGCTTACTTTTTTTGAGATCTATCAAATAGGAAAAATCCCACCATACATTGTTTTGTTAAAACTCAAAAGGTTTTGACAGCGTTTTCGAGGAAAGCTCCCGATCGGCTTATTTTTTGCCGACATATTGAACTATATAATATCGTTGTAACATCGTTGGTTTGTACAAAACAAACCCTCCGAACCGAAACACGTCAACGGCAAGCATTGAACGTTATGGTGGCAGGAAAAGGTAAGGCGGTTGTACCAAACCGGGCGATGTCACGGTGTTAGTGACGGTAAGCCTATGCTCGCCTTTTATGAGCTGCCTGACAAGAAGTCAGATAGTCTATTCTGCACAGGAGCCCAGCAAAACACGTCTTACTTATAATGTACTAGCGCTCCGCCCCAGCTTCGCACGTTTATGAAATATACATATAAATCTTCCTATTCAATCAATTTATCTATTAAAAACCGCATCAAAATCCGTTGCGTAGTTTTAAATATTTAAGCATACAAAGGGACATAGGGACAGAGGAAGCGACTTTGTTTTATAAATAATATTTAGTGATTAAATATTACCTTGTTTTATGAAATAAAATAAAGAAACAAACTTTCAATAGTAGTTTTTAGGTAATAATTTGATTTGCCTATAAGGATATTCTCTGATGGAATCTCTACCGTAGGTACACAAAAACACCGTCTGGTGCTGGGGAGGGCAAAGTGATCCCTCCTTTCAATATACCCTTACTTCCAGATATAATTAATCACGGATGTATACTTATGAGCTTATGAATAGAGTACACAATAAGGACTTCTACTACAAAAGAACAAAGCTTGAAAGGATCAAAACTTTGGCCTTAATAAAGCTAGTATTTAACCTCTCACTGAGAACTTCAGTAACCTCATTGTTCACATATTTCGCGTGACAACGTCTTTATAGCAAAATTATTATCATACGTACCGCTAAAGAGTTGGTAAGTTAGTGCTTTGTTGGAAGTTGTTAACAAAATGCCGCTGCTTTTAGTCTATAGTTATTTCCTTTTCAGATACTCGAAATAGTCTATAATTTTGAAGAACGAAATAATTTTAACATGGTAGTGATTGAAGTATAACTTATGATATAATTCTAAAATAAAAATAAAAACTCGTAACGAAATCTATTTGTCGTGATGTAGAAAAGAAAAGAAAAGAAAAAAATATTTATTTGCGGAATATGAGTGTAGTACAAAATTATTTAAGCGTTTCAACATATTCTACCAACTTGTGGTGTGCAAATATTTTAATAGGTTTTAATCAGATTATTAATTTTAATTAATTAGTTACAATCTACAACACACTGTATTTTGTATTCATTACATGATTATTTATTTATACAAACAATTTTTAGTATGTAAATTAATTTATCCCTGTCTACCGTGAACTACCACGGTAGCTAAGTAGCGTAGCTAAGAATCAACATACATACGTATGTTCAATCCAAGTCCCTTACGGGGTAGGCAGCGAGTTTCAAGTGCCAAACCTCACGATTCTGGCAGACACGCCATTCTTCCTCCAAATTCATTACTCTTTTCTTATAAACATGCCGGTTGCGGAGCCTCTTGACACCATCTTTGGATAACAGCCGAGCGATTTGATAGTGGAATGTCATTCTTCAACCTTGGTCTCCACGGGTATCTACTTCCATATATATTCGCATTGTTTATCTGCTTTGTCAATCCTTCATTTGTCATTCTTTCCGAACCAGTGTAGAATGCCCTTTCTCATTTTAACACTAATACTTTCTTTCATCATTATTTACACATCACATAAATTTACATAAATACATAAATATTGATCGCCTCTGTGGTCTAGCGGTCCGGGTGTTGGACTTGACTGCATGACGTCCCGGGTTCGAATCCCGGGTCGACCAACAAAAAGCAAATTGGATTTTTCCAATTTTCTAGTAAAAAAAATGTTGGTCGGGATTGGAAATGTGCCCGGTTGGCGATAGGCTTGCCATCTATCACATTGTGGGACTAAGTGTCTTCGGCTAGTCGTCGGTGCCCTGGTTGTGCCTCTGCCTACCTCTTCGGTGATATGGGCGTGAAGATACTTTTCTTTTACTTTCTTTCAATTCCACTCTTTCTCGGATCTCACAGTTACGAACGCGGTTGACGAACGCAACACCACAGATTTTCCGTATCGCTCTCATTTCGACCGCATTTATCCTACTCTCATGCTTTTTCTGGCATACCCAACTCTCGCATCCTCACAACGACGTTGGGATAAGCACAGAATTATGCAAAGCGAATCTAGCACTTTTACTCAAAAACCTCGCTTTGGAATAGCTTACCCAGCGCTCAATTCACACTATTCCCTGCACACACTCTCCTCTCTACATCCGCGGTGTACCTTCCATACCAGTTAAGAACCAATACCATACCACTTCATCTGAAAGTTATTGTTATCGAGATGGTTAGAGCTTCGAAACCGGTCCGACCGTTTCAAAGTTATGATACTACAGACAGACATACTCACGCAAACATTTAAAACAAATATTACCGCCTCTTATTTCGCTGGAGGTAAAAAATAACGTTACCTCGGGAACATGTCGCACTCCTCGCTCCTAGCCGCATATAGAAACAAAATAATGTCATCGCTCCGTTGCAACGTGAAAAAGGGATAAGTCAACATAACCTGACAAGACCTATAAAGTAATCTAGCTAAGAACCATCTCAATCACAATAGGCTTCTTAAAAAAACAGTGTCGAAATCAGTCCATCCATTTCATAGTTATGATGCCACAGACAGACACAACACTCAAATACATCACACTTAGTACGAGGTTAAAAATAACGTTACCCCGGATGCATGTTACACTCCTGGCTTCTAACTATATTTATACACGAAATAATAACATCGCTCCGTTGCGACGTAAAAGAGGAATAAGCAAACATACTTTCGCATTTACTTGTTTACCCTCTTTAACTATCATCGAAGTTTATCAGAAAATATAGCATATTTTAACGTATCTGCTATGAAAGTTTGGTGAATTATTTTAAATTAACTATTGGCTTATTAAGACTAGCTGTGTCGCGACTTTGTCTGCGTGGGATATAACAAAAAATTCTAAAATAAAAGTATTAATTATAAAAGTGCGTTACGTATTATTTTATACACGAAAAACACTTGAGCTGTTTAACTTAATATACTACTAAATTACTATATTTAATATTTAGTGAAACAGCGCAAGTGATTTTCATATCTAAAAATACGTAAAAGAGATTCACTAAGTGCCAAGGATGGAGACAATATAATATAATAGTCTACGTTATAGAGTATATCACATCAACCTGCCAAAGAAAGCCCCGTCAACATCGGTCCAGCCGTTTCAGAGGCTTACAGAGAGACAGACAAAAATGGTAAATAATAATGTTATCTTAGTTTAGTATATGTACCATATTGTATCTTTGACCGCCTCGTTGGTCGAGTGGCTAGCCTACTCGCCTAACTAAATCAACCAACCGCGAGGCTTGGGTTCGATTCCCGACGGGGGCAGGCATTTGTGTGATGAACATTTAGATGTCTGTATTTCCGGGTCTGGGTGTTTATTAAATTTATTCTGGTATCTATTTAAGTATTTCTATATTCATTAGTTTCGTTGACTAACACCCATAACACAAGCATATAATTTGCTTATTTTGGGGTTAGATTCAATTTGTGTAACTTGTCCGGGGATATTTATTCATTTATTTATTTATATTGGTATAAATACCATATCGTACTTTCATAATATGCATGTAGCGGTTATTTTAATATTAAACCAGACACTCCAGTTTCATTTATTTATATAGATGCATGCATTTTTAAATTCATAAAATTTATTCCAAATATAGTAAAAGTGTAAAAAATAGATTTAGCTTATTTGCTTGGTTGCAAGATTTTAGATGACTTTCCAAATTTATTGTTTTTGAGGAGGTTTTTTTCGCCGTTTCTTCTCCTGTCTGGCTAGGCTTGGAAACGGTGGTAGTTTACGGTAGACAGGGTTAAATTCAATTATAGTTATTAAATGTTTTGGTAATAAATAATTAAGCTAGTTATAAATATAAATAATTGGCTTAGAAGTTAAAGCATATGTATCTTATTAAATAATATTTTTTATAAATGTTAAAATATTTGAACACCAAAATATGGTAGAATATGTTGATATTATACTTAAATATTTTTGTAACATCTCATTTACGCACTTATTTCCGCAAATAAATAATTTTCTTTTTTCTTTCTTTCTTTCTTATTTGTACAGATTTTTAATGTAGACATTTCTGAATCATAACATTTATTCCAAGTGTAATAACAGTCAAAATATTATTTTACGTTTTTTGCTTAGTTGCTAAATTTTAGATATTTTAGATATTTTATTACGGTGACAGAAGACTTTGTAGAAATAAAACAAACTACCTTCAGATCGTAACTCTGAAATATTATCCTTGGAGCTATTACCGCTTATCTCCTCATTCCCACTGTTTCCTGTTATGGTTATGTCCCTAAGGATCCGGTATTATCACGGAATAGTCTCGGATAAAATTAATTGCGTCCACGTTTAACTCAGCTCCTATTTTGAGTTAATTGTTCATTTGAGATTGCTTTGATTTAACAGAATTAGCACTTGGTTATCTATAGAATAATACATGATGCCAAAACTTTGGACCCCTTTTTACGAAAATTGCGCGGACGCACACAGCACATAATTTGACACACTCATAGTTTATGTGTAGGAAAAGTGCAGAACCCTAATATTTTTAATAATAATGCTTATTAAGTACATTAAATCAATAAATAAAACATTACCCACACTATCATTCATTTGACACACACAAACAAATACATTGATGATAACGATAAAAGATCACTGATGGCGCAGTAAAAAGTTTGGAAACAAAGTAGTTGGTCTTGAGAAATGAAGATGGCGTTCTTATCAACAAGATATTAAAATTTATTAAGGTCGAATTTCGACCAAGGGGCGACCACTAGAAGTTATTAAATGGACTATTTGGATGAGCTGGTAAAATATATCAAATGAATATAAATTAGCTTGCTTTTCAATGGCATTTGCAAGCTCGAGATCAGAGATTAAGTGGGATTGGAAAAGTATAGCTATGCAAAAAAAAGAGTTGCTACAAAAATAAGACAGGACAGTATTTAGTTTTTTGTGTTGGGTAAGTTATAAAGAAAGAAATAAAACATTTATTAACGGACCAAAACTTACCACACATCACAAATAAAAAAACTAGTAATCTTATCTAACTCTAAACATAAGGAACTTAAATAACGTACAAAAACGTGATAGTAAGAAATAGAGACAGAGTGTGGTAACACGAGTCTGCCAAGGAAAAGCTTAGTATTTGTTGAGGCTTCCACTTAGTGTAAGTATATATTTAATTAATTTTATGAACGATAGTTTAGTTTTTTGTGATTACCAGTTAATAATTCGCATTTAATTTATTTAACTGTGTACTCAAACCACATTTTTTTATGTTATAGGAAGGCAAACAAGCAGGCGGATTTCCTGATGGTAAGAAATTCACGCCACCTAGAGACACCAAAGGTGTTAATGGTGCGTTGCCAACATGAGGTCAAGATGTTAGGCCTCGAGCAAAAGCAAGTTTACCGGCTATGTAATAGTAATGGCGGCAGGAATAGGTAAGGCGGTGGTACCAATCCGGGTGAGTCGCTGCGAAACTCTACCACCTAGTCAGATGTCACGGTGTTTGTGATGATAAGCCTATGCTCGCCTTTTACGAGCTGCCTGGCAAGAAAGGCAGATGGTCTATTCTGCAAAGGAGCCCGGACCAACACATAATATTGAAACTGAAAGTCGGTTTAGTGCAGTTTTTCTTTTTACACTTATATCCTTCCATAGTAATTATACCACGAGTCTGCTTCGAGCTCAATGATCTTCATCTAACATCAGTCAGTCACAAAATATTTATCATTGAACTAAAAGATTAAACCAAAAGATGTTAACTTTTCATTTAAAAATATTAAAAACAAATAAATAAATATCCCTTCACAAGTCACACAAATTATATCAATCCCAAAGAAAGCAAATTACCTATATGCTTGTGTTATGGGTGTTTGTTAACGATACTAATACATGGAAATTCTTAAATAGAGACCAGAATAAATTTAATACACACCCAGACCCGGAAATACAGACATCTAAATGTTCATCACACAAATGCCTGCCCCCGTCGGGAATCGAATCCGAACCTCGCGATTCGTCGAAGCAGCTAGGCGAGTACGTTAGCCAATCGACCAACGAGGCGGTCAAAAAAAACAATGTTCTGATGTGGATATCAGAGTAACTAAAAAGGAATCACAAATGATTGCTTCTAAAAATATAATCGTCGATAATATTGGTGACATTTGCTAGTCAGTTTCAGTGGCAGTTTGGGAACTACTGTCAACATTTGTCCGCTACACATTTGGGTAATTTTGTACAAAAGCCAAGAAAAAGTATCTTCACGCCCATATCCCCGAAGAGGTGGGCAGAGGCACAACCAGGGCACCCACGACTAGCCGAAGATACTAAGTCCCATAATGTGATAGGTGGCAAGCCTATCGCCAACCGGGCACGTTTCCAATCCCGACCAACATTTTTTTTATTAGAAAATTGGAAAAATCCAATTTTCTTTTTGTTGGCCGACCAGGGATTCGAAGCCGAGACCTCATGCAGTCAAGTCCAACACCCGGACCGCTCAACCACAGAGGCGATAAGAGCCAAGAGTCTCCAAAACTGGAATGTTTTTATAAAAAGAGTAATAAATGTGGAGGAAGTTATCAAGTCTTCAAGGATCTTGACACTTTGTACTCGATAATCTCCACCCACCCAGTAAGAGACTTGACGTGAAGATATTTGTGTAATAACTGGCCTATAGTACTTACAGTGTTGCTAATCAGTGTCGGCAGATTTGCTATATCAAATTTGGTATTAAAAAAATAGCTATTCGTGGGTTAGGTAAACTTTTTTGGGTATTAGATGCCAATCGTAAAGTTAGTAGTGTAGTGTAGTAAATAATTTATGTCAAGGCACTTAATTTTTTCATTAAACTTATTAGTAAATACATTTTTTTATAATAAAGTCATTTTTTAATGATATTGGAAGGCAAACAAGCAGACGGATTTCCTGATGTTACGAAATTCACGCCGGGACGTTAGGCCTCGAGCAAAAGTAAGTTTACCGGCTACCTTACCCTCCAACTGGAACACGTCAACGGCAAGCATTGGACGTTATGGCGGCGAGAATAGGTAAAGCGGTGGTACCAATCCAGGTGAGACGCTGCGAAACTCTACCACCTAGTCAGATGTCACGGTGTTAGTGACGGTAAGCCTATGCTCGCATTTACGATTAATTTAAGGAAGGCAGATGGTCTATTCTGCAAAGAATCCCGGACCAACACGGGAAAAAAAATTATTAATCATAGCCCTGCCAGGACAGTTCTCAACGTGAAAATTTCTACGGTGCGGGCGTTAGTAATAATAAGACAGTGGATCCCTACATTGACTTTAGCAACACGCTGTAGAATACCCTATCTGTTGACAATTTTTTGTGCATTTTAGTAAAAAAAAGCATCTTCACGCCCATATCCCCGAAAGAGTAGGCAGAGGCACAACCAGGGCACCCACGTACACGTGTGAAAGTTTACGGCAGACAGGGTTAAATTTATTAACATTTTAAAATTGTTTGTAGTTATAATTCAAATTGTAACAAGAATAAAACTATTTGTTGTATGAATATTAAAACATTGTGTGTGAAAATTAAATAATCACTTTTAAAAATATTAAAATATTTGCACACCACAATGTAGTAGAATATGTTGGAAAGCTTAAATAATTTTGTAACAACTTCAACACACATATTCCGCAAATAAATATATTTTCTTTCTTTCTTTCACGACTAGCTGGAGACACTATGTCCCAGAATGTAATAGGTGGCAAGCCTATCGCCAAACGGGCACATTTCCAATCCCGAATCCATTTTACTACTATTTAACATTTTAATACTATACTCCATTGACTGTCACATCTTAGCCGTTCAACTCCTTGCAGCCCAAAAAGGGCTTTTGAAAAGTTCGCTCCTTGTTCGCAGCCACAAAAGGGTGTCGTCTGCCGCGCTCCATTCTTAATTCAAGTTTGTTCAAGTAAACTTCGTGTATCCAAATAAATTTTTTTGTGTGTAGCAGACTATACAACCTGTCGTATTAAAAAGTTTAAAGTGTGTCAACATGGTAAAAAAAATTTCGGAACGAGTTGAGTGGGCATGACTTATTCATCCGTTGCGCTTTTTTCGAGTATGTTATCGGTTAGTGACTTGAAAACAAAAAGTGATGTGAAAATGTGTTAGTTAAGTGTTAAAATTATATTTTGGT
>NJDD01011540.1:0-10619 GCA_002245505.1 Calephelis nemesis
TGGGGGTCAGTTTGCTGTTGACGTCCGTGGCAACCATCCTAACCCCTTGGGCTGTAGATTTGGGAGGTGCTGTGGGGTTATTCCTCATACGTGTCGTTGAAGGTTTAGGAGAGGTTTGTATTAACTATTTAAGTAATCTAACTACCTTTACGCATTTTGGCGGAATCGAGAGAAAAGATGGACGCGGTTTTGTTTATTAAATTTCTTGTACTTGAGTTAAATAAGAAACTTTTAGTCGTATTTTTTTAGCTTTGTAAAGTTAAAGTGCACAATGAAGAATTTATTATTTAGTATTTCTTAGATGCAACTTAGACATTTTTTTATTTCATTATATGTTTCTTAATTATCTTCATTTTTAGAAGGTCTGACCGTTTTATGTGGTTTTTTATTAATTTTGTTATCATCCGACTAGTTATTTTTGAGTTATAATAGTTAATAATGCTTAAATTTTTGCTAATTTTGATGACCACATTAATCAAAAAAGAATCATCAAGTTGCGACATAGTACTTAATAAAATAGTTGCAGTCGTTTTTTCGCGGTTTAGTTGACAGTAATTATTTATTAAACACTTGTATATAATCTCGCAACGTATTTTTATTATAGCACTTGCCCTGTGCTTGGGTTAAATTTCTATAAATTTTAAAGAAAGAAAAAATTTCGCCCATATTCAAATCCTGTCTGGGCGAATTTTTTTCTTTCTTTAAAATTTATAGACTTGTATGTAACATTTATATTATATTATTTTTATATTACGGCATTACAGGTATCCCGAAAAGTTTTATCTAAAATTGTACGATTGACTTTTATTTGTGAATCATATGTAATGAAGGGATTTTACTAAGTAAGGACTGTAAAATTTATAATCGACTTTGGCCATAGTAGACCAGGGTCGATAATTTTTAAAACGAAATAAAATAGTAGGAGGATGAAACCCATTAGAAAAGGAGGAGAATATGATCAAAATGAAAGGAAAAATAAATTACGGTCGATCCGAGTTCGGGAAGTGGGAGGGGGGGGGGTTTAAGGGTAAAAATTGGTTTATCTTGATTTCCGGCAAAACTAAAAGTCCTATCGAAAAAAGTCAAATGGCAAAGTTGCAGGTAATAAAAAGATATTAAACTTTTGTATTAACACTTTTTTCACATAACCTCAAAATTTATGTGAGAAATTCAAAAAACCAAGTTTTTGGTTTTTTATTTTTATCTTTTACAAATTTTTTTGAAAATTAGGGTGTTTTTTCGATATTAATTCAAAATAAGGTGAAAAAATAAACATTTTTAATCAAATAAATTACAGCGTATTTGGGACATAAAAAGGTAAGTTTTCACCAAATTTCGTTAAAAAAAAGAAATTTTTGTAAAAGATAAAAATAAATAACCAAAAACTTGGTTTTTTGAATTTTTCACATAAATTTTGAGGTTATGTAAAAAAACTGTTAATACAAAAGTTTTAGATCTTTTTATTACCTACAACTTTGCCATTTGACTTTTTTCGATAGGACTTTTAGTTTTGCCGGAAATCAAGATAAACCATTTTTTACCCTTAAACCCCGCCACCCTCCCACTTCCCGAACTCGGATCGACCGTAATTTATTTTTCCTTTCCTTTTGATCATATTCTCCTCCTTTTCTAATGGGTTTCATCCTACTACTATTTTATTTCACTTTTTATTATTTTTAAAGGCTTCTACCCTAGTCTATAGGTAGAAAATGCACCCTTGACGTTATTATTACTATTACTAATTAAAAGTTGATGAAAATGTTTTTGTTTTACATTTTATAATATAAATAATCTATTGTTTTTCTCCCGATTTCAGGGTCCAGTGACACCAGCTTTTGTTTTGATAATGGCTCGGTGGGTTCCACCATCTGAAAGATCTCGGTTTGGAGCTATGATATTTGGTGGTGCCCAGATAGGTAATATCGGAGGGCCATACATATCTGGATTACTCTTGGCTGATGGGGGCGACTGGGCCAACGTGTTTTATGTATTTGGTGGCTTGGGAGTGATATGGTTTATATTTTGGGTAAGAATTCTTTTATACTTAATTATAAATCAATTTTTCCCAAATATATCCAGCTCCACAAAACGAATCGCCTGTGTGGTCTAGCGTTCCGGGTGTTGGACTTGACTGCATGAGGACTCGGGTTCGAACCCCGGGTCGGCCAACAAAAAGAAAATTAGATTTTTCTAATTTTCTAATAAAAAAAATGTTGGTCGGTATTGGAAATGTGCCCGGTTGGCGACAGGCTTGCCACCTATCACATTATGGGACTTAGTGTCTTCGGTTAGTCGTGGGTGCCCTGGTTGTGCCTCTGCCTACCTCATCGGGGATATGGACGTGAAGATACTTTCCACACAACGGGAGTTTTAGCTTCAAACAAGTCCAATTCATTCATAGCGCACTGTTTTGCCTGTTTTGTAAAGCCGTAATACGCATGATTTTTTTGGCGCAAAAATTCAAATTAAATTAATTTATTTCGATTTTTTTTTATCCAAATTTCACATATCATTACCGAAGAAGAGGAAACCAGATCATCGTTAAATAGTCATTAGTAGTCGCTCCATTATTACAAAAACTGCAGTGGCTAAGGCTAACTAAATTCCAGGGTTAAATACTTAGCTCGAAGTTAGCTTCTAACTCGGGTTAAAGAAATAAACAAATACCCCTGGACAAATTTCACAAATTGATTTAACCGTAAAGGAAGCAAATTATATGCTTGTGTTATGGATGTTAGTCAACGATACTAATACATAGAAATAATTTAATATATACCAGAATCATAATATTAATACATGAAGCAAAAACTTTGGACCCCTTTTTACGAAAATTGTGCGGACACAGGAGTATGAAATTTGCCACACCTACCGTCTTGTTAATAAACATGGACTAACGTGGGAGTAAAATTCAGTTGATATTATAGTCTGTAAGACATTGTATTAAGGACTGTAATGCTAGGTTAAACCTTGGAGTACTATACTCCGTGTTTATTAATAAGACGCTTAAAGTTTATACGTATGAGAAGTGAACACTATTATTTTTCAACAATATTGCGTAGAAAATGTATTAAGGCCCCATACTCAGTCAGCCAGAAGAGCCAAACACCGCGCTCCCCCGTTTCATGATTACTATGAACAATGGCGCTCTAAAGTAAACGTCTTAAGCGACAAATCACTATTTTTGACACTATAAAAGTAATTTGAAAAAAAGTATAAAAACTGAAACCCTTATCTTTTAGGTATAGTACTTATCTATGTTTATGTTAAATCTGGTGTCGATATTTTCATATTCGAAGTAGACATTTGCGTTTTGCTTTCAAAAAAGTGTTAACTTTTTGATTTTTTTCTATCGAGCAAAGTGAAATGAATCGTGTTTTGGAAACACTAGTCTTGTAAAGCATATTCATGTTAATCTCGTGTGTTTTTGTCAGCAAGAGCCATGATGATTGCTTTGTATGAAAAAAACAGTAAACTGCTGACGTATTTTAGCGTATATGGCCCCTTAAACCAATAAATTAAACATTATAAACACTACCATACTTTTGACACAGATGGCGCACAAGCTATATTCACAATGTTTAGAAATAAAATAGTTGGTCTTGATAAATGAAGATGGCGTTCTTATTATAAAAGATAATAAGCAATAGAACCTTAATAATGTTTAAACATTATATTTCAATAATTTATATTGAATAGCTTACAATTATAATTTAAAAGTCAAGTTGTCAAAAATAAATTTCGACCAATATAAATTTTAATTAACTAAGTATCTTCACGCAAATGTCCTCGAAGGGGTAGGCAAAGCACATCCAGGGCTACCCTTACAATTACCCCTATAACCCCTAGTGACCTACAACATACATTATGTCTGTAAGCCATGTTCGTCTCTTCCCATAAGGAGTGTTTTTGCTCTTTGTCGTAAGCCATAACATAAAAGGCGAATAGTATTGAGTGCCAAGTACCACTATTCTCAAACCAGCCTTTCTTTCATTACATTCAGTACCTACACACCCTTTACCCCGAAGGGGTAGGTAGTGTCACAACCAAGGCCGGCCATTGGCCGAAGACACTAAGTTCTACAATCTGATAGGTGGCTACGACACCAGCGNACGATAGAAGCCCACGCCAACCGGGCACATATCCAATCCCGGCGACGTTGTTTTTCTTTTTCGAGACATTTAAATTGTGATTTTTGTATGTTAAATTTTTCAGATCTTTTTATGCTATAGTACACCAAATTCACATCCATTCATATCTGACGAAGAACGAAAATATTTGAATGAGAATATAACAGCTTCAGGTTTGCACAAAAAGCTAGATCCAGTCCCATTTAAGGCTATCCTAAGATCAGCTCCGTTATGGGTTCTTGTTTTGGCAGCTGTAAGTAACATGTTTTATATATCTTCCGTTACTATAGAGTAGATAAGTATTTCTTGGAAGAGTACCTATTTTTTCTAAGAAATGCTTATCTACTCTTAAGATATGTATTTCTTTGATTCCTATCTCCTTTACAAAATACTTATTTACCCTTCATTAAAATGTTTTTGTGAAAATTAGCCAAATTACAAACGAGAATTTTCTGATACAAAAAAAAACATATAAACTTGATAAAAACCAAAACCAACAGATGTGCATATGTTTATATGTACATACAAGGTTTTGGTAATTATTAAATAAAAATTTAAAAATTGAGTATTTTTTTGTTTTTGAACTTTTCTCGTCACATTTTCTTATGACATTTTAAGCTAAGAAAATAGTTAAAATTTTCACAACAGCATTTAAGTACTTGGTTGCTTGAATAGACGAAAATAGGTTCAACTTCAAATCTTGTAGCAGATTTTTTTTGTTTTAAAAATTATATATTGAATTCATAATTTGAATACAAATTCATTAATCTTTTCTGTTTGTTTTTTATGTTAGGAGATAACCGTAGCGTATAGATTATTGCGGCAGGAACAAGTTAGGTGTCAGGCTCCTTTGCAGAATAGACCATTTGTCTATTTTGGGCAGCTCATAAAAGGTGAACTTAGGCTCACCGTCACTAACACCGTAACTAGGTGATAGAGTTTCGAAGCGACTAGCCCGGATTGGTACTAGGTACCGCCTTATCTATTGCTGTCGCCGTTACGTTGGTGCTTGCCGTTGACGTGTTCCGGTATGGAAGATAAGGTAGCTGGTAAACCTACTTTTGCTCAAGACCTAACAGCCCGGCCTCAGGTTGGCAACGCAACATTACCACCTTTGGTGTCTCTAGACGGCGTGAATTTTTTAACACCAGGGAATCCGTCTGCTAGTTTGCCTTCCAATACCATAAAAATAAAAAATAAAATACCAGTTTTGCCTAAACTCGCCTGTTGGTGGTTACCAGGGAAGACCACAAATGGTCTATTTTCACAGAGGATCCAAACACTGGAAAAACCCTTCCCTCTTTCAAGAATTGAACCCAAATCCCTTTAATGTTCCATATCATTACGCTACTTCAATTGCAGGTGGGGCACGACACGGGCTATTTCACAATGATCACAGATTTACCGAAATACTTCACTGATGTACTGAAGTTCAACATCAAAGATACAGGATTAATGTCTGCACTCCCGTATATAGCCATGTACGTCTTCTCCTTCATTTTCGCTTCATTTTGTGACTTATGTATAAAAAGAAATTGGCATAGCATCACAACAGGAAGGAAAATTTACACAACAGTATGTAAGTAAAAGTTATAAATATTTTTGAAATGAAAACTTCTTTAGCGGCGTTGCGCATTTTTTGGAGTGCGTAAAGACTTCTAAACTCGCGTCAGGTCGTCTGATCGTAAGACGTCGTTTGGCGCTTGCGCGAATGTTCGTGTTGTCATGTTTGTGTACGATAGCGCAATAAATGAATATTGTATTCTACCACATAAATGATAGTACTTTCATATTGACAATTAAAGCAATTCGTGCAAAATTATTCTCTAACCATTCCAAAATATCAAAAATGCACATCGTTGATATTCAAGTTTTCACTTCTGCCGTCACTTATTATAAGTTAATATAAGTTGGTATTTTGGAAGTTGAAATCAAATCTTCAGTATATTAATATGAGGATAATTCTACGCACTAACTAAACTTACTTTTAAACCCGTACGGACAAATAGAGCTATTAAAAGTTTGACGTATATGCGTGTATACTGTATGTTTGTGGCATTATAACTCCTAAATGAATGGATTTCAATGGGGATACTTATGTGAAAGTTAACATGATTAAATTAGTTTTTATCTACAACACGGTCAGTTTGGTTGTTTTTTTTAATTGTATGATTGTATGTTTTTTCATCACTCAGTGCAAGAAATGGAAAGAGACAAAACATGTTTAGTGCTATAAATTAGTTTGTACGCGATATTTATAAAGACGTTTAATATATACCTTGGACTAGGTAGAAGTACAAAGGAATAGACGATGGTTTAAAATGCCAGAAAAATTTACTTCAAGAAAAAGACCAGAATTAGTTAAACAGTGGCAACAAAATGGACCAGGTGTAACAAACCTCTCTAACCTAGTTCTAGTCACGGTGCTAGTGATGAAAAGTTAGTTTTAACTGACTGTACAGGTTTTTTTTATTTTTATTTTTTCTGATCGTAAAAATTTACGCCGCCTGGAGATACAAAAGGTGGTAATGGTGCGTTGCCAACCTGAGGCTGGGATGTTAGGCCTTGAGCAAAAGCAAGTTTACCGGCCACCCTACCCTCCGAACCGGAACACGTCAACAGCAAGCATTGTACATTATGGTTGCAGGAATAGGAAAGGCGGTGGTACCAATCCGGGCAAGTAGCTGCAAAACTCTTCCACCTAGTAGGATGTCACGGTGTTAGTGACGATAAGCCTATACTCGCCTTTGAGCTGCCTGGCAAGAAGGTAGATGGTCTATTCTGTACAGGAGTCCGGACCAACACGGGATACTTTTAAACTATCGATATATCAATTCAATCTATTGCAGAGCACTCTGTAACCTAGCAAGCAGACCTAGCTGACTCCACCTTAATCCAGTGCCGTAGATTACCACTAGGTGATGGGGTCGTCACATCCCAACGTCTAACAACGTTCGTTTCTTTCAGCATCAACGTTACCAGCAATACTAATAATATTAGCCTCATATTCTGGATGCAACCGGCTTCAAGCGGTTTCGTTCTTCATAGTGTCCATGGCCTTCATGGCAGGCTTCTACAGCAGTGTCAAAATTAATGCTATGGATATAGCTCCGAACTACGCTGGAACCTGCTCAGCGATGGTGAACGGTTTGGCTGCTGTTTCTGGAATAGTCACCCCTTATTTGGTTGGTCTGCTGACACCAGATGTAAGTATATTTTATTGCATTTCGGTGTTTGTACGAAAACAGTATTTGAATGTAAAGAAAAAAATCTTTTTCTGAGTATCGCCTCTGTTGACGAGCGGTCCGGGTGTTGGACTTGACTGCATGAGGTCTCGGGTTCGAATCCCGGGTCGGCTAACAAAAAGAAAATTGAATTTTTCCTATTTTCTAATAAAAAAAATATGTTGGTCGGGATTGGAAACGTGCCCGGTTGGCGATAGGCTTGCCACCTATCACATTATGAGACTTAGTATCTTCGGCTAGTCGTGGGTGCCCTGGTTGTGCCTCTGCCTACCTCTTAGGGGATATAGGCGTTAAGACACTTTTTTTTTCTGAGTATAGTCACCAGGTCGGACGACAAAAAAATTAGAAATGTATATTTTGATTTTCTAATAAAAATAACGTCGCCCGGGGTTGGATATGTGACCGGATAGACTTACCACCTATCCTATTTTGGGACTCAGTGTCTTTTTGCTAGTTGTGGGTGCTTATTTAAATAAATAAATAAATATTCTTGGACAAGTTACACAAATTGAATCTAACCCCAAAGTAAGCTAATTATATGCTTGTGTTATTAGTGTTAGTTAACGATACTAATACATGGAAACACATAAATAGATACCAGAATAAATTTAATACACACCTAGACCCGGAAATACAGACAACTAAATGTTCATTACACAAATGCGTGCCCCCGTCGGGAATCGAACCCGAACCTCGCGGTTGGTCGATGTAGTTAGGCGTGTACGTTACCCACTCGACCAACGAGGCGGTCAACTTATTTATTAACTTAACTTATTTATTACTAATTAATTAACATTCATTATTGTTTTCTTATTATGCTCAGTAAAAGTGCTAAAAACCTACTACAATTTAATAGTTACCTTGTATAAATAAAAAGCATTAATAAATAGCTCAATAGCTTGCTATCGGATTTTGAATAAATATATTATATGAAATCACATCTGCATTATGAAGTACCTTTCGCGAAATAAACCACCAAACTCCATTTGTTATTCGCCAAATTATCATGTCACAAATGCATAAAAAATCTTAAAGGCGAACTCCTCGTTTCGATGTCGATTGAAAAAAATGATTTTATATCAATATGGCATATGGCAACTGAATGGCAACGCGACGGTCTATTGATTTATAGAAAAAGTGAATAAAAAAAATCTGTAACGGGTTAGATGAGCCAAGGACGTATAAGCTTCAATGATTCAGGCAAAAGGTTAAAATTTAATAACTGAAGCGTGAAACGAATGCAATTTCCGATGTCTGGGTTGAAAAAATTGACTTGCGAAATATTTTGCAGTGCCTTTAAATTATGTAATAGCAATGTGTATTAATTTGTGTAGATATTTTGGCAGGCGCTCAACAAATTATGGGAAATAGTTCTTACTCTTTTGCGTTTGTGTGCGCTAATAATATAGTGTATTTTTATATCACCGATAGATTCGTTGATCAGGATTTCTTCATCTCTGCAATAAATACTAAAGACACTACTAGTTTTATGAATAGCAGTATTTTTTTGTCTTTGCTACAACTTGTTTAATTTTATTCGCTACAGCGACAATACGATACACAACACATAAGCGCCATAGATGTTACTGGTGCGTTGGTGTCTTACTTTAAGATCTAAATAAACGTCTTAGAACGGGACAACAAAAGCGAGGACTGGCGCTATGGCATTACTAGCTGAGACGTTCTTAAAACGCTTTTCACGAGCTTCCTGCAAGGAATGCAGTTGGTCTATTCTGAAAAGGAGCCGGACCAACACGGGGGAATGTATCTGTTTGTTATCTGTCTGTTTGTTACGCTTTCATGGCTAAACTGCTCTACCGATTTTGATGACATTTGATATACATGACATTTAAAAATCTACTAGTTTTTTTCCACAATTTAACCGCCACAGAACTATAAGTAATACAGACTGATAAGCTATGAAACACACTACCCTCCTTTGCGTTACTCAGTCGGGTAAAAATAGACAGTATCGCAACGTCCATTTATTTAACAAATCCTCATTTCAAGTGGCAACACTGACGGGTGATTTAATTTACCGAGTTATTTGTTGACGGAAAACCTATTTACTCTCAAATTAGTAACAATTTAAGCGAAACGTGCTTGAACATATTTCACAATATTTATTGGTCATAAATCTATATACCTAACACAAGTTGTAAACTTCGAAGAAACTACGTATTTGCATGTTTTTTATGGTATTAGATATAGACACCATAGATGTGATGTGCTGTGTCTCCTAATTGGGAATTTATTTTACGCCTCGTGTGCTAGTACCAGTTATCCTCAGCTACTCTCTACGGATTAGGACAATAACGAGTACAGAAGTTATAGCGACAGGAATATATAAGTTATAACTAACCAAACTAAGATAAAAATAGAAAAACTACAAGCGGTGGGGTCTTCACATCCCAAGTAAGCGATAGGTTACTAAGTGATTATTACAATTTTTTGTTGTTGCCCGACCCGGTAATCGAACCCGGAACCTTAAGAAGTCAAGTCCGATTTAAATTTAAATATAGACCACATCTATATCTCTATAAATGAATGCTACACATAAGTCTCTAAAGACTAGTCCAATTTTAATATTGTTTTAACAAACTCCAAAAAAGAAGAGGTTATCTATTGTTGTATAACACGATTATATGTTTTTGAAGTTATACTTCTTTTGGCGCGTAAGGAAAAAATGATGAGGGTAAATTTTTACGATGCGCGCGCACACCGTCACGAAAAACCGACATGATGAAGTTAGCTATAGATAACAATTTAGTTTTTCAAAAAAAGGTACCAACAAAGTAAAAGTAAGGACATCTACGTATGTTTGCGTGAGAACTGGCAACTGTATTCACAATATTTCTTTAGTTAGTGTCATTTTGTCTACAAATGTAAAATAAGGCAAAAGATAAAAAATTTAAAAAGATTTTTATCTTATTACGCCGAAGAAGTACAACTTCTAACGCGTGTACATAAGTACACACACATTTTTATTTGTATTTTGATACGTTACTCGGCCAATAACGAACATATTTTGATTGCCATATTTAAGAAGATAGTCCATAATTTTGAGGTGGTCTCATGTAAATTTAATTAAAACCCGTATAGTAAGTAGTTTTTGAGGTACAGGTACTCAGTAATGCAAATTGTATTTTAATGTAAGTGTTAGCCTAAAAACACGATTACACGATTCTACTGGCAGGCAATTGGTGCTGCGGGATCCGCAAACAGTCGTGAGTTCTTACTCACAAAG
>NJDD01011547.1:0-11731 GCA_002245505.1 Calephelis nemesis
TACCAGAATAAATTTAATAGACATCCAGAACCGGAAATGCAGACATTTAAATGTTGATCATACAAATGCCCGTCGGAAATCGAACCCGAGCCTCGCGGTTGGTCATTGTAGTTAGGCGTGTACGCTAGCCTCTCAACCAACGAGACGGTCAAATATATTTTGAAATGGATTACCTCCAACTAAAAACCCTCTTGTGTGGCTTATAAATGTGCCCAGGCTACAATGCAAATTTATTCGCATTTAAAGTGGCATTGTTGGGGTGAATATGCTGGAAATGCATAGCCTGCAGCAGGCCCACCTGAAACTCGTACTTGGAAAACGTAATAGATATTTATTTTTGTGGAAAATTGCTGTAACGATGTTTCTGTTCTTGTCGAAGTATATACCTACTTATTAGATAGTAGATTTAATTATTTTGTGTTACAAAAGTATCATGATTTTTCAGATTTTAACTTTAACTTTTGTGTAAATTATAAAAAATAAGTATTTTTTTAACTTCTGACCACATTAAATTATCAACTAAGTTCAAAAAAGTTGATTGATTTATGCCAAGAGAGCCCTTTCAGTAAACGGTACAAAAAGATTCTTTTCCGAACAAATTATCAGATGTCTGCCAAAATTTGTTGCATCGGTCCTGTAGATTCGTGAATCGCGGTTTGGGTACAGATAGTTATCCAGGCAGACATACTAAATTTCTAAAAAAGATAGTATTGCTATGCATGCTTAGTTTAATTTTATAAAATGTAGGTATAGATAAAAAAATCGCCAATAGGGCTATGCTATTCATGCTCAGTTTAATTTTATAAAAATATGTAGGTATAGATAAAAAAAATCGGCAATAGCGCTATACCTTACACTACAATATCACTCCGGGAGGATTCACAATTCTAGTTAAGTAATACTTAATTAAAATGGTAACATAATATACCTGACAGCCAACACTATTATTATAATTTTAGTCGTGTCAATCTCATTATAATAATTCTTTTATGTTGCAAATAGTATGGGAGCCCAGGAGGACCAGTGAGGAGTTACTGAGGAGCGTCTGACTATAACATGGGTGATACCTTGAAATATGGTTCCATTACGTAAATACCTTCGCACCTTTTTTAATTTTTTTGGGTTGAACCTATGTAGTACTCACGTACTAAAGTAGGTCATTTGTAAAGAGGGTCTTTTGGACGTCCACAAATGTAGGTTAAAACGACGATATGAGTGAGATGTAAAACATTAGGTGAATCTTTCAAAAACGAGTCATACATTATGTTCATCTGTCATTCTGGAAATCTGACTGAAACATACAAGTATTATTATCATCTGAGACGCGTGCACGTGCAGTGCATCTCAGATGATAATAATACTTGTACGTTTACACATGTAGACATGTGCACGATCAATTTCTAATGCACTTGCGTGTTCTCAAGTGACCTTAATCATTATATGATCTTTTAGACGTTCCGCACAGCACTAAAATAATAAAACGTTAAATGACCTTTTGTATTCTCGTGGTCGAGAATACAAAAGGTCAAAATACAAATCGACAAAATCCAACATGATCCATGACGCTGGAGTGACTATACATTCAGCACCTTGGGTTTCCCTACTAAGGTGCCATTATCATAAGAAAGATCTTTCAAAAGCTTTGAATTTGTAAGATAACATAAATTTTAAGAATACACCATTTTTGGGTGATATATTTGATTATAAATGCATGTTAATGTTATGTTTTTCATATACTTCATACGAAATGCATGTTTATATATTATAATATTTTGTAAGTTTACTATTTATATATTTACAATAGATATAACTTGAAAGACTACTTTTTTATATTTGTCAAAAGTTACTTTGGCTTACACTAGTATTGATATTCACATGATCTCAAGGGCCAAAACTGTTGCTTACAAAACATTTACCTATTACGTTTATAGTTAAATAACACATTTAGCCCATCCAGAGATTCAACTCTTAGTTTTTGGTATTGATGTCCTTTGCAAGTGTTATTGTATTCGGTCTCCCAAACTGGAATCTAAAACATTGTGAACGCAACGCATGCAATGTTAACATGTACCGTAAGTCCAGTTAAGCTGAGATATCTCCTGTTCAGTACGATGTGGCTAGCTGATGGTCTAAATACCCCATAAACGAAAAAAATAGTGCAAAAGCAAAGTTGCGTCTTGACCAATAAAACTAAGGCACAAAGGTTTTACATTCATAAACCGGCCAAGAGCGGCGATGCCAAACGAGTTTACATTTTACAGGTTTTAAGTGTTGGTAAAACTAAACACCATAACTAAGTCATTTGTCTTGGGAAGCTGGGCGGTAGAGAATTTTACTTATTCCTTCTGTCATGGCGTAAGTACTCGCCAGAAACTCAACTACAATACTCATTTATAAGGCATCATAGATGGCATCATGGATAGCGTCCGCGTCGCTGTCCAGTATTCGGGATTGTAAGCTCGTCCTATTAAGTGCAAGTTCACTGGTTACTCTAACTTGCTAGGTCGGTACGATACAGTATTTGTAGGTAAGATTGCTGATCCCTATTTCTTCCCGATTTTAATTAAATTAAAATAAATTCTGTTAAATTTTAATTGTAATGTCTCAAAGGTTTATAACTGAAAAATCTTTAGCATTTGGTTCATGACGGGAACAGGCATTCATGAGGAATATCTATTTATATAGATAGATGTGGGCATTTGAACAAGTGTTATAAGTATGTCTATAAATCTAAGAAACACTTTTGAAGTTATACTTCTTTTGGCGCGTTAGGGAAAAATGATGAGGGTAAATTTTTCCGATGCGCGCGCACACCGTCACGAAAAACCGACATAATGAAGTTAGCTATAGATAACATTTTAGTTTTTATTAAATATTAAATAAACTTTATTTAACTAAATAATGCATTATAATAAAACTTTTAATGTATTAAATACCTTTTTTCTATGTTTAGTGTCATTTTGTCTACAAATGTAAAATAAGGCAAAAGATAAAAATTTTAAAAAGATTTTTATCTTATTACGCCGAAGAAGTATAACTTCTAACGCATGTACATAAGTACACACACAATTTTTTTTAGACTGAGAACTAGCACATGAAAAGTAAATGACAAGTTTGGCCCATACACACCATTGATGATACACCATGGTTATCATGATGGTTACACGCATCGAATTTAATTCACCCCTTGTCTTAGATCGTGGGTTCAAAATAGATTCCAGCTGCATTTTCCTACACAAGAGCAAAGTATTCTTGTTTTATTAGGAGTATATATTAGTCTTGTAATTACATTTGATGAGGTAGGAGAGGCAAGAATCCCAAAACTTTAACAATAAACTATTTTTAATCAATACGGGTTTATGTGTTATTAACTACATTGAAGTTAGCACCTCGACCGCATTAACTACGTTGTATTATGTGGTGTTACTTAAATTACTGTCATATTTAAAACAAAATGGAAAAGTTATTGTTTTGTATATACTGTTGAACTTTTCTAAGTCGAAAACAGTTTAGTTGTTTTAGTACATACTCTACGCCTCTAATGGCCGAGGTAAGGCCTTTCAGTTCCCAGTTGAAAGGGCACATGTGAAGGCTAGGTTGACCGCATCCGCTTGATATAGCAGTAGTGATTCACGATATATCGATATCTTATTTATATACTACAATAAAATTTTATAGTTATCATAAATGCGCTTTTAATAGACATCAATGATAGTATGATACGTCGTATAAAAAGAACATTATTAATTTATTTTATTTGATGTATATACGTAATATGTTTATACAGATATAGTGTCAGATCTACTACTCTGTACTAACGGTGTCGCACGTAATAGCGTCAAGAGTAGGTATCAGTAAGCACTAAGAACTGATACGCCTGAGAGTCTAAAGCTTACTGTTTATTTCATATAAAAAATTGTGTGTGTGTACTTATGTACACGTGTTATAAGTTATACTTCTTAGGCGTAATAAGATAAAAATCTTTTTATAAATTTTATCTTTTGCCTTATTTTACATTTGTAGACAAAATGACACTAACCATAGAAATAAAGAAATATTGTGAATACAGTTGTCAGTTCTCACGCAAACATACGTAGATGTCCTTACTTTTACTTTGTTGGTACCTTTTTTTGAAAAACTAAAATGTTATCTATAGCTAACTTCATCATGTCGGTTTTTCGTGACGGTGCGAGCGCATCGTAAAAATTTATCCTCATCATTTTTTCCTAACGCGCCAAAAGAAGTATAACTTCAATATTTTTTAACGCTCACAACGCTCAAATCTACTGACCAATCATAGATAAATAATCGCTGGCAAATTAAACAAAAACAAAGAAAAAAAACAAATCCTGAAATATAAAATATCGATACAGTGCAACACACACGTTTTGGCGAACCCGATAGGCGTTGTTCTATCTTCACAATGAACGTTTAATTTTACTTTTCATATAAACCAACTCCTAACGATAACTTATGCAACAAAAAATTAATTTGCAAAATTGGTTGGCCCGTTCACGCGTATCGCGATGACCGAGGGAAATAGGAATTCATTTTTATATATGGGAAGATTTGTATCTGCAACTACGTTTCGAGTTTAATTCTCGCAATTTTTTATTAGATGCTGTAAATACTATTAATTTACAACTAAATATAATAAAGCAATGTAATACTTTGACATGTAAAGGTCATCGATACATTTAAAGTAACGCTACGCTATTTACAAAACAACACTGTGATATTGATAAAACCAACGGGTGAAATGAATTTTTGATTTCACCATTACTTACGAATGACTAAGCGTGAAAAAGGTTAGAAACTACAATGTTATGTATGACCGCTAGTTAGCTATAAATCCACCTTTGTATATCAATACAGGCTTTTACCAAGTAAAATAATAGTATGTAGTTAATATTGTAAATTTCCCCCGTGTTGGTTCGGGCTCCTTTGCAGAATAGACCATCTGCCTATCTTGCGAGGCAGCTCGTAAAAGGCGAGCATAGGCTTATCATCACTAACACCGTGACATCTGACTAGGTGGTAGAGTTTCGCAGCGACTCGCCCGGATTGGTACCACCGCCTTACCTATTCCTGTCATAACGTCATGACGTGTTCCGTTTTGGAGGGTAAGGTAGCCGGTAAATTTACTTTTGCTCGAGGCCTAACATCCCTCACGTTGGCAACGCACCATTACCATCTTTGGTGTCTCTAGGCGGCGTGAATTTCTTACCATCAGGAAATCCGTCTGCATATTTGTCTTCCTATAACATAAAAAAAACGTAATATTATTGTAAAGCAATCAGTACTCATTAAAGGCCACGGATTGTCTCTAGGTACTATTCCAATTTTATGGTATGTTTAAAAAAAATCCTAATAAAAAATGTCTAATTCTGCATTTATTGGAAGCTGCTTCTAAGTAATCATTTGCCTGGACTAACTTGATTTAGTTAATAAACTAAGCCAATATAAAGAATTATATTTTTTCGTTCAGATAATTCATTTTAATTGTCTTTCAGTAAGTGTGTTAGCCATTTAAGTTATAGTTAATTTAATGCCCTTATCGATAAAATTTACATTGCAGCAAAACGGAATTTAAAGTGATAAGGAAGTAATGGTTAGATTATCGATGAAATGGTGTGCTTCAAATTACGTTAAAATTAGTTTCAATAAACTACCTACAACTTAGGACTACTATATAACTATACACATAAATTTAATTTAGTTGTTCTAAATAGGTTGACCAGAATGTAATTCACTCTATTGTTTTATATGTAATGAAGTTAGTTTAAAACTTGTTTAAATAATTTATTTAATTTATAATAAAATATCACATCACTAAAACTGAAAGTAAATAATGTATAGTTCTAATAATGAGTCAATGATTTGATTGATGATGAAATGCTGTGTCTTAAATTACAAATCTTATTTGTTATTGTCTTGATGATACATACTCCTGGCATAAGCGGCAGAGGAGCAAATGTCACGGTCGCTTAGAAGAAGAAAGAGTTGGTTTGGCGTCGTGCTAACAGTCGTTAAATCATTCAATAAATTTTATGAAAAAGGTTTGTTGTAAAATCAATGATCAGTCAAAATCACACCTTTATAGAATTTTTTTAGAAGTCTCTTATCTGTGCATAAACTATAACAATAATAAAGAGGATATATTTGATTGTTTGTTTGTTTGTATTTGTCCGTGTTGGACTGGGCTCCTCTGCAGAATAAACCATCTGCTTTCCTGTCAGGCAGCTCGTACAAGGCAAGCATAGGCTTACCGTCACTAACACTGTGACATGTGACTAGGGGGTAAAGTTTCACAGTGACTCGCCCGGATGGGTATCACTGCCTTACTTATTCCTGACGCCATAACGCAGTGGTAGCCAGAAAACTTACTTTTGCTTGAAGCCTAATATCCCGGCCTCAGGTTTGGCAACGCACCAGTAATATATTTGGTGTCTCTAGGCAATGTAATATTCTTACCATCAGGAAATACGTATGTTTATTTGTCTTCCAATATCATAAAAAAAATAGGCCCCAAAACCACTGGAATGACATAAAATTATTTTATTTATTAGAAGTCAAGATTATTCCTGACTAACTTGGGCTATATTTACACCTAGAAAAAATAGGGATCCCTAATTGAATTGCAATAATGTAATACAAGATGTAAAAAGTTAGTTGTAAGTATGACTTTCATCGCTTGCGCTGCGGAAAGTGTTAAGGGGCCATATACGCTAAAATACGTCAGCAGTTTATTGTTTTTGTCATACAAAGTAATCATGGATCTTGGTGACAAAAATACACAAGATTAACATAAATATGCTTTATAAGACTAGTGTTTCCAAAACACGATTCATTTTACTTTGCTCGATAGAAAAAAATCAAAAAGTTAACCATTTTTTGAAATCAAAACCCAACTGTCTACTTCAACTATGAAAATATCGACACCAGATTGAACATAAACATAGATAAGTACTATACCTAAAAGATAAGTGTTTCAGTTTTTATACTTTTTTTCAAATTACTTTTATAGTATCAAAAATAGTGATTTGTCGCTTAAGACGTTAACTTTAGAGCGCAATATTTCATAGTAGGTAATCATGGGACGAGGGAGTGTGGTGATTGGCTCTTCTGGCTGACTGAGTATGGGGCTTTAAATAGAAAAATAAAAACATTTTATGCAATATCAAAGAACGTATTTATATCTACTAAAAACTTCCCGACACCGTATATCTAACTGTTATAGGTTATGGCAATATTATTAAATACTTTCAAAAAGTTTCTTCATGCCCATATCTGGAACGGATAGGCAGAGGCACAACCAGGGTACCCATGACTAGCCGAATACACCAAGTCCAACAATGTAATAGGTGGCAAGCCTATCGTCAGCCGGACATAATATATCCAGTCACGGGCAACTTTATTTTTATTAGAAAATTGAAAATAAACATTTTTTTGTTTAAATCTTTTTTGTTGCCCGTCCCTGCAATCGAACCCTGGACCTCAAGAAGACAAGTCCGAGGCCGGACCAATACCGTAAAACATGGCAACTTTGCCCATAAATTTACAAAAAAAGTACTCAATTAATGATACTTTAGAAAATACTTATAAATTAACTATTTTAGCAGTGCTATATTATACTATGTGTTCATATCTAGATACACAAAACTTAAAATTAGTGAATAAAACCATATTTCTTAGTGAAAATAACAATTATAGGCAAAAAAAATTATACATTTGACGACTTTGCCCACATTACAGAACTCCGTTACTATTAACTTTATCGCCATTTTAAAAAGGCTGAATTTAAATACTGAGCAATGCAATAATATGTTAAAAATATACGCCAAATATTCTCATTCCTTTACCCTTAATAATGAGTGGGCAAAGTCAAAAAGCCCTCTAGTACATTTTTCGTACAAAATTTCGATTGTTCAAGGGTTGTCACCGTTGACAATATTTAACTATTAAATCATTTTAGTAGAATCCTACATATTGAGAAACAATTAAAAGTAGTTTTAAAATTTGTAATAAATTTTACTGAAAAATTATATTGCATGGTTAAAATTGGAATGACTTATCGCAATACAAAGTACGCAACATAATTTTTTAACGCTTTTGTAATTATTAGGTACTTATTTATCTTTTATATAATTTATATGCAATATTAAAATCAACATTTGGCATAAATTAATTTGGACATAGGTATATCTACAAAGCCGGACAAATAAACTGAGTATAATCATAAGTTCTACTAAGTATTAGTAAAAACAATTAATAAAGACTTTGTTGACTTATCTATTTACGGACAGACAGACAATTCACATGAATCACAACAACACTATACACTGAAAGACATTGTTGTTGTGTTGTTGTGTATATTTCAATACATTTCTATGAAATAGTCTTTGTATTTTCTTGGCCCAAGATTTCCTCCACATCTGTTTTTTTATGGTTCTGGACTAATTGTTATCTGTTTTGAAAAAAAAAATTAAATACAAATCAATGATACAAATTTATGAAACCAAGTTTTAATAGTATCATATTAAGTGTTCTAATACCTAATTTTGTGCAGTTCTTCTCGTATTCATTTAAACAGTTTAGAAACTAACAAGTTCACAATTTGACCTTTACTACATGACAGAAGATACATATTTTATCAACATTAACGAAAACTTCAAAAACTCAGTCGGGATTATAAAAAACGAGGAGGACTTATTAAACGTTAATCAAATCCGAACCCTCCTTTTTGTACTCGGTTAAAAATGTGCCTCGGGAGACAACCCTAATGAAAAAGAAACATTGGGCAATGTTGCCAACGATGTTTAAAAAATATCCTTGTGACTTTGCCCACCGCTATATTTTATGATTTAATGACGCATTTAGCGAAGAAAACTAGTCTACATCATTAATTTGTAATGTAATAACAAATGTATAAAAATTACTTACCTGCAATAACTCCAAGTAACACTTATCGAAAAAGTTTTTTTAACAGTTTTTGCCCGCAAAAAAAAAAACACCCTAAGTTCATCATCGTCTGACAGATAAATAAAGTAACATCTGTGACAGTACGTCCCATAGTGTTGCCAGAAATATAATGAATTTTTTACTATACACAAAATGTGCTTATTACTAAGTATAAATTTGGTATGTATAGGGTTTTTTAAGAAATACACTACTGGGCAAAGTCATATGTCGAGGGCAAAGTTGCCATGTTTTACTGTAGATCATAGAGGCGATCGGAAAGGCGACACAACTACTTTTCTACAATTTAAAGGTTTACAAAAATACTGCCCATTTTCGAAAAATGTTATGCATACCTTCGTGTTAATACTTATAAAATAAATTATTTCATATTCAAGGCTGCTCTAATTCCTTAAGATTATTTTTTGAAATATCCAAATCGAACAAAAAAATTAAAAAATCATTGTAAACAAAATACCTACCTATCTACAATCAAAAGTTATCAGATATTTTGAAAGTATTCAAATTATGGGTGAGTAGGCTTTATATACATATACTATATATATTTTACATATTATAATCTTTAGTTAAATACTTATAATATTATAAAGAGAAATTATGTGATGTTTTGTTTGTTTGTTTGAAATGAATAGGCTCCGAAACTACTGGACTGATTTCAAAAATTTTTTCTCCTTTAGAATGCTACATTTTGTTTTATCAAAAGCGGTGTAGTAGAAGCCAAGTTACTCAGACTAAGCTGCGTGAAACTGATAGTCTAAGATAAATTTAATAACTATAAGACGATGATCTTATTAACATGTTTTATTAAATTATTCTAGAACAAAATTACATAGTGTTTCACCACACAAAGTTTAAGCAGCTTAATTACAAAGCGAGCTTAAGATTAACTAAATGTATACTAGAGTCTCAGAAATGGGCATCATTAGAATATATTAAACAATCTTTTAATAAATGTAAAGCTTCATGGAACATATTAAAAGTTCATTTCAAAATAAAATGCCTTTAGAAGAAATAGAAAAAATTAAAATAAATAACTCAGTATATACTGCTTCTCAAGAAATATGTAATCTTTTTAATGAGTTCTTTATAAATCAAACTAAATCTTGTAGTAAAAATCAGCCTTGTTCTACAAATAGTATTAGATCTCATAATATTTCTAATTACAATAAAACTATGTTTTTAACAGCAGTAGATGAGCATGATCTAATTAAGGTAATACATAATTTGAAAAACACAAGGGCAACTGGCTATGACAATGTTAGCACAATAATATTAAACAATGTTGCCAGTGTGATATCAAAGCCTCTTTGTCACATAATTAATTTATCAGTTTTAGTAGGAAAATATCCTGATCGTTTAAAAAAGTCTATTGCCAAGCCATTATTTAAAAAAGGCGATATGTGTGATATGAACAATTATAGACCCATAACTTTAGTTCCAGTAATTTCTAAGGTTTTTGAAAAAATAATGTATGATAAACTATACAGTTATTTACTTCATTTTAGAATCTATACTTGCTATCGTCGGCACTTGGTGGAATTCCATTGTATATACACGTTGTTTGGAGTTAACACTTGTACTTATCCACTGTATAATTTATTTAACACTTTCTGCTACTTTCTAGCCATTACCGGTTTCACTGTTTACAGCATCATCAGGGCTTTGAAACTAAAGATAAAAAGGACTTTTTTGATTTAACGTTCAATACCTATTTGGATAGATGTTACTGACGGTACCCACATATTAAAATGTTAACAGTAAACAAACCACAACAAAGTTATACCACAGCAATTCTACTTCCCCAAAAATAGGGATTGCAGTTAGATTGTAAAATGTCATTATATTAAAAAATAAAATAAAATTATATGTCAATTTATAGAAAAAATCAATATAGAAAAAATAAATAAAAAAATTAAAAAATATAAATATTATATTATTATAGTATTGCTCTGTATCAACTGCTATGAATGATTATTGAAGAAAATTTATGAGTGTTGGGAGGATTCTCAAGATGCAATCGGGGTGTTTTGTGATTTGTCCAAAGCATTCGATTGCGTAAGCCACGATACGTTGATCAGGAAACTGCGCCATTATAGATTTAGAAATAAGGCACTCGATCTTCTGATTTCTTATTTTAATGGGAGAATTCAGAAGGTTGATATTAATGGTAAAAAATCGACTGGTGCTGCTGTCACAATGGGTATCCCCCAGGGGGGCTAGAATGTGCACTTTCGTCTCGGCGCGATCGCGTCGTTTCGTTTGGACGATGCGTTTCGTTTCAAAACGTTATCGTTTTTTATAAAGCTAGAACAATCATAACTTGAAACGATATCGTGTAAACGAAGGGTAATGACCGAATTTGTATGAAAAAACAAAATTTTGTCTATGACGACACGACTTAAAACATGTCAATATCAAATTTGTTATTTGTCAATTGTCAGACGTCTAACGTCTATCGTCGACGTCACGTTTTGTTTGGCACGAACGTTCTACGCTTTTTGAGTTTGACATTTATAAGCGGCCCGAAATGAACGTTCGTTTCAAGACGACGGTGGTTCATTCTAACCCCCCTGGGCTCTATTCTTGGACCATTTTTGTTCCTTGTATATATTAATGAATTACCTTACTACGTAAGAGACAAACACGAAATTGTATTGTTCGCGGATGACACTTCACTTATATTTAAAGTGAAAAGACAACTGTAGGCCGAGTGTAATGGCAACGTCAAAATTCATAAAACGTAACTATCGCG
>NJDD01011578.1:0-12606 GCA_002245505.1 Calephelis nemesis
TAATTTTGTAACATCTTTGTAACACTCATATTCCACAAATAAATATTTTTCTTTCTCTCTTCTTTCTTTCTTTCTTTCTTTAATGATCGCCCTTGAACACGACAATGGTAAGCAATATTTAAGGATAATAAATAGTCACCTTCACTCTCAAGTTTTGCCGCTAGATTTAGTGTTGGCCATGTCCCAAAACTATATCCCAGCAAGTTAAACGGTTCATCAAATCTTAGCATTGACTTCAAGTTCTGCAAATTAAAACAATAAAATAAAAATGTTAAATAATGAAATATTCATTACTATTATTTTAGCCATTTCTAGCACAGGAATATGAATGTAGTGAATACCAGATTTCTCTAATAATCCTGCAATGTTGCAGCTATTTAAAAAAAAATGGATTTTATCCTGCAGAGGCTTTACTAAAAAGGTAATCCCGTGCTTGTTAATTGTTTTTATTAAGAGGGTTGATGTAAACCTTTTCTTAAGGGTGGCCAGTTTTTCATTCAAATGTAAGCCCCTTTCTTTATAATCCTCTTTCATAACTGTGACCAGTGTTTGCAGCTCAGATGGTGTAGAGCCCAAAAGTACAGCATCATCTGCATAAAGCAGGCAGTTCACCACTTGGTCACCCATACGCATTCCCGCATTCAATGATCTTAACCTTTGAAGACATTTGACCAAATATAAAATGAACAAGCGTGCTGACAATACACAACCCTGCTAAAATTTAAATACCTTGAAAGCAAAAAGTTTTCAAGCACTTACGAAAACAATTTTGTATTTCATATTTCAAAATTTAACAATATTTTCTAAAGGAAACGTAATTAAAAATGGCAATGTATATTGTAATAAATTAGGTATGAAGCCTTTTAAAAACATTAATTAGATGTTTATTACAATTTTAAATATTCTTGAGATATGTATAAATATTTCGTTTGAATAGATATTTGCAAACTACAATGGGATAGACTGTGTTGGTATGCTTAAATATCTTTGTTACAACTTTTTGACACACAATTTCGCAAATAAATAAATTTCATTATCTATTATATCGTATCTGTAGAAAAGGATTTTCTTTTACTATCTGACTCTTACCATGAATTGGTATAGATTACGCCCGGTAAGTTACATGTCGAAATCTATGACACTTTTGGTCTAAAAATGTGTTTCTTTTAGTCACCCATAGAGGCGCTGTTCAAAATTTTCATACAAATAATTTACAGAAACAGGTATAGTAAACTTGACAAGCCGTAAACCCATGGTAAGGGCCCAGAAGGTCTGTCTGCTTACTCACTGTAGAAGACTAAAATCTGCAGCTGATGTAATAAAATAGTTAACATTTGATACGATTATTCAACGATTGGCACAATTAGTAATCGATTACAAGCAATCCAATCTTCGTTTGTTTTTTTAATGTGTTTTTAATTAACTCATTACTTCCCTTTTTTCAGTAGTTTTTCGTTAATTACACTTACCAAGTACAACTCGTTGGAAATCTGAGTCATATTTTCAGCGGGTTCACTACTATATTGCAGCACACATGCTTTGCTTTTTAATTGAGAGCATAGCATTTTAAAATTGTTTACGATGCCATCCAATCCCGGAATAATGAAAAGTTGCTTTGAAGTACTCTCTTCCTATTATAAAACAAAAACGAAAATAAGTAAGTTAAAATGGACCGTTACATAAAATATCAAACAACAAACGTTAAATTTTAAAAGCATTTTCATTGCCCTTATCCCCGAAGAGGTAGGCAGAGGTACAAACCAAGGCATTCACGACTAGGCGAAGATATTACATATATACATACATACATACATATCTTCACGCCAAGTCCCTTAAGGGGTAGGCATTGAGTATCGAGTGCCTAACCTCACAATCCTGACAATCCGGTCTTGCTTCCTTCACATTCATTATCATTTTCATACAAACACGCCGGTTTCGGAGACTCTTGACACCACCCTCGGATAATATCCGATTGATCTGATCGTGAAATGTCAGCCTTGGTCTCCCCGGGTACCTATTTCATCTGTCATTCTTTCAACATGACCGAACCAGTAGAGCATGCCCTTTCGCATTTTAACACATTAAATTTAAAAACGCGAAGATATTAAATGGCACAATGTGATAAGTGGCAAGTTTATAGCCAACTGAGCACTGATATTAAATGGCACAATGTGATAAGTGGTAAGTTTATAGCCAACTGAGCACATATCCAAACTCCAACGTTTTTTATAGAAAAACATACTTTTTATTTTTATTTTTTGCCCGACCTGGGAATCGAACCTGAAAACTTAAGAAGTGAGTCCGTTTCCCTAACATTAACAACAGTTAAAAGTTAATTTAAACTTTCAACTATCAATTTTAGTTATTATTATACATCGAATCTCGTGTTTTTTTCTATATCTTAAAAGTTAATAATTATTTTTTAAACACTCAACTAATTGGAAATAATAGCAGATGAAATATTGTCAAAGCGATAGACGAAGCGAATGAGAATGTTATAGTTATCTGGGGATATTTACATTGACATTCGACGATCAAATTGCTCGGCCAAGAGTGGCATCAAAAGTCTCCGAAACTGACGTATTTGCATTCAAAGAGTAACATTCAAAGAATGTCGAGAAAATTGTGGAGGAACTCCTCCTTAGTTTAGGGAAATCTGCAGGAATTAACCACCGTATAGGCACCACCACAGAAGAGACTTGACGTAAATATAATGTTTAGACGTTACTAACTAAAGTTTACATATGAACACACAATTCTTTGGTTACATTACTTTCATCTTCAATTAAATTTATAAACAATCTTAAAGCATTTGTGTCTACTGCTTTTGTAGAGTCTGAAAATGGGTCCTTCTTCTTTTGTGATATTTCATTTAACCTGAAATATTGTAGGATATTGATAAAGTAATACATCAGTGGACAATGGACTGACTGTGCTCTCTTTAGGTAAAAAGAACTAGCACAAACCATTGTTGCTTAGCAATCAGGTCGCATCGCTTATTTACATAGATTTCGGAGGTTCTTTATTGGTATAACCCTAGCTTCCGTGTCTTAATCTTCTAAAATCTTAGTAGTGAAAACTGGACGACTTGCATGTGCAATTGCTAACGAGGTTAGCGTGACAATTAATTATCCAAAGTACATCATGAGGGATGGCACGGTACGTCTTTCGAGCGTGGTATCGTTCTGGTAAGTCTATTATGTATGTAATTTCCGATTGTCCTCATCTTTCCAATGGCGAGTACTTGCCCAAACATTGTCTAGAAAGATTGTCTATCAGCAGCTTACGCTTCGGTATCGACTTGTCTATTTTGAAGTGTCCCAAGTATACATCGGAGCCAGTTCTTGAGAAGCTATGCAAAGGTCTACTGGGAACGGTTATCATTACAGACAGGACGTTTTTCGCTAATAAGCCGGACATAAATTCTTTTTGTGTAATTTGTCCAGGAATATTTATTAATATTGTTAATTTTTGACAGCTAAAGCTAAAGAGACCATTTTGATGAAATTCGATATGCATATAGTCAAGATCCGAGTTCAATATTAGTCTAAAAAATATCCTTTTTTAAAAACAAGCCAGCAATGTTCTATGATGGGCGATAAAAGTAAATATCGTAACAAACAGTTTGTTGTAAATTATTTCATTCACTTACTTGGCAAATGTAAGTGTCCTAACTTCTTGCGGGTTCAAGAAAATATCAAAATCCCTTTCGAGGGTATGTTTTATTTCTACAGCCGTTATACTGTCCATTGACTGTCCACTGAGTCTGCTGTGATACTGTTTTTAGGTCTTTTATACCTGAATCAAGAAATTGACTATGACTAATATTTTAATTTCAGTTTTATATTTCTTTTTTGAAATGAAAATATTGACTGGAAAGTTTAAATTAAAGTTTAAAGTTTTGTAAGCTTATCACGACATAAGGCAATTAATTAAATATACACGAATATATTATTGTTAAAACAAATGAAACTCATGGGGATTTTAAAATTATTCATTCACTTCTTTTTAAATAATACCTTCTGACTTTTAATGTGCCTTTGTAACCGGTCTTTATCTAATCATATTATCTTATTTATTGTATTTAAATATCAGTCTCATGTACTTAGCGTAGAAGACTGTTTTGGTTCAACAATCCTCGGACAAGTTTTTTTAACTTTTAATATAAAAAAGTAAATTTTAATATTACCCATAATCTTGGCAACAACTTCCACGACGGTTTTACAATCTGATGTATCGGTACCTTTTGAGGACAGAACGTAAGAGGTAACTACAGCAGCCTTTTGATTTAAAAACGTGTCTAAAGTTTGAACACATGAGCGTATGCCTAGTAGCCCGACAGTATATAAGGAACTACTGTCACTGTTGTTACTTATCATATTAGCAACAAGCCCAACCTGATAAAAGAATGAAAATGTAATAAATAAATAAATTTGTCTCAATACTAAAAGAACATCACCAAAGAGAGATATTTCTAAATTCTTACTATACATAAAAATACACATTTAAAAGAGAGTGTAATCTTTATCAAATGTCCCTTAGTTTATTTGTAATGTCTTACTTTATTCGTTTTATATTCGGCTATTAGTATTGACTTTTTTCATATGACTTTTCTTCCGACTATTACCATCACGACAAAAAAAACTAGCAAAATTGGTCGATCCGTTCAGGCTTGATCTGATTACCAAAGGAAATGGATATTCATTTTTTATAAGAGAGTTTCAAATACCTAAATCATCAATAAAACGTAAATCATGGGCACCCTAACAAGAGTATATTCTTGTACTCACGTCGCCTATAGGTCCCCAATGTATGGCTAGTCCCGGTAAACCTTCTTTCTTTCTAATTTCACAAATTGTCTCCATCACAGAGTTTGAATAACCACAATTAGTTTGTGCCGCATTTCCTATTCCACTTGCAATTGATGAGAAAACTACGAAGTTCCTAAAAATATAAATTATTTTAAAAATAAATTTTTCGTATTAAAAATAACATGCATGTTCAGTTTTAATTATTTTTTTAGTGTATTAGGGTTTTAACAAAAAAAACTTGTTATATTTACAACAATACCATTATACACATATCAAACAACAAGAACGAAAAAAACTCAAACAAATAGTACAGTAATTTCACAAAAAATATTAAGTTATTAAACAAAAAAAGAGTAAATTTACATTTGTCTGGACATACTCACCTTAGCTCGGGACAAAGTTTTCGTGAGAGTTTGTCTAAGTGTTTGGTTACAGTTGCTTTTGGAGCAAAAGTTGTTTTAAAAGTTTCAACAGTCTGCGTTTGGAATGATCCATCTTTTAGTACTGCTGCTAAATTAAATATTGCTATTATCGGACCCATAGAGTTAGCCATATTCTACATTTCTTCACATCCGAGCTCAGTTGTCACATCATGAGTTGAAATCTGAACATCACATTTGTAGGATTTCCAAGTGCTGAAATAATTTAATTAAATTAAGTCTTAAATAAATAAATATCCCTGAAGAAATTACACAAATTTATCCAACCCAAAGTAAACAAATTATATGCTTGTGTTATGGGTGTTAGGCAACGATTCTTATGCATAGAAATACTTAAATAGATACCAGAATAAATTTAATAAACACCCAGACCCAGAAATACAGACATCTAAATGTTCTGGAATCGAACTCGAGCTCCCCGTTTGGTCGGTATAGTCTGGCGTGTATGCTAACCACTCGACCAACGAGGATGTCAATAATAAAATGAAGTGCAAGAAAATTAAAACATTATTACATCATTTATTAAATTCTTTAGTTATGGAATCACAGTAACAATTAATTAAAAAGTAAAAATCCTCTTAGTGCGATAAAACTACAAAATGAAGTGGAGATATCAGTATAAATACAAGGGGTATTTAAGAATAACATTTTTTTGGGAGCTTACCCAAACCAAATTTTGATAAAAATATTCGTGTTTATCATAAACAAATGTTTGTTTTAATCTGTTCCTCATATTAATTTTAAATCATGACAGGACAGTTTTAATACTTGTAAAAATCGTAGAAGATTGAACTCTGTGCATTAAAGATATTTAAATAATAATTAAGCGCAGTAAAACTGTAAAAACCTACTCCAACTATTTTATTTGGTACTACGTCGCTATTCGATCATTGTTGTTTTTTTTTTCTTGAAAAATAGCAAATAGGTCTAAAATGGTCCCACGTCAATTAAATTTAAATAAATTTTATTAACATCGTACTAGTAGTTTTTGAGTTACACTTAGTAATGCATACATTTTTCACTAAGCTTGATCAAGATAAAGGCCGGAACATGATAAAATTGACGGATTATTGACGGAATAATCACGTAACAAACATACAAAGAAACAAGCAGTCGAATAGAGAATTAGTTTCTTTTTGGGTCAGATAAAAATAGGTAATTAGCTCATTTTAAAAGTACCTACAAGTTATCTCAATTTATTTCTTGCACTTTATGTATTTTTTAATGAATTAAGAATTTATTTTTCCATAACAATATGACAAAGTGTGGCTAGAGTTGTTTCAAAATCCGAGATCAAACATAGGCAACTTTACTTGAAAAAAAAAAGTTAGTCTTACTACATTGGAGTGGGAATCGGAAATAAATTATTTATATCTGATTTAGGGCCATCCGGAAAAAACAACACTTTGGTGGTATTATATTTTAAGGTGTGGTAACCTTTATGTTTAAATTTGGAATTTTATTAAATAAAATCAGAAACACGAGTTGAAGAAGATATGAAATTAAGCAACAAACTTTAGATAGTAAGCTATTAAACGCGGAAAAAATGTAGATTTGTATATCAACCATTAAATTTAAATTTTTAATGAATTATTATTAAGATTTTTAACAGATTATGAGATGACTAGATTACAAGACAAAGGAAGTGGACTGGGAGAAATAATTAATTTTATCTTATGAAAAAACTTTGGTTTTTCTTATATATGTATAATATTAGCTGTCAATGTCAAGCGATTTCAAGTTTACTGGGTTCGTTCGGCTGCTTTTAATTTAATTTAGAAATTGAAATGACTTTCTAAATTCCTGTACATGGTCAAATATTTGTTTGAAGTTAAAAAATATGTTTTAAAATATGCTTTAATCTAATAGCTTAATTTCATTTCATTTCCAAGTTTTAGACGACGCGGTGTTTAATACAAAATCTTTAAAATCATAATCTATATTTTAAATAAATCTTCAAACCTTATTCTTATAGATTGATATCCATCAGTTATCTCTCGACTAGAAACTATCAAAACTTTTTTTGCACCTCTGAGAATAAGCCAATCAATAAGTTCAAGTCCAAAACCTCCAAGTCCTCCAATAACAATATAAACTGATCTTGGGGAACATGAGTATCTAAAATTATAAATGAATAATTAATATGTAATACTTTATCTCGCAATACCTATGAAAATGCTATCTTCGATGTCTTAGGCTAACTTAATATTACTTTGGCTATAATAACAGTAATCAAAAATCGCGTAAGTTGAGTATATCAGAAAAAGCATGAAAGTAGGATAAATGCGATCGAAAAATCTGTGATGTAAAACTCGGTGACCGCATTCAAAATAGTGATATCCGAGAAAGAGTTGGATTCTAAGAAAGTGTGTTAAATTGCCAAAAGGCATGCTTTGCTGGTTCGGTCATGTGGAAAGAATGAATAGAATACAATATGAATGTGAATGGATGTAGGTGCTCGGGGAGACCAAGGTTGACATTCCACAATCAGATCACTTGGATATTATCCTCGGGTGTTGTCAAGAGTCTCCGAAACCGGCGTGTTTTAATGAAAAGGGTAATGAATGTGAAGAAAGCCAGACAGGTTTGTCGGGATCGTTAGTTCTGGCGCTCGATACTCTCTGCCTACTCTACTACTTACTCATGTATTGCGCGCTTAATAATTATTGTCTGAGACATTTTTTATTGCCTCTAGTAGACATTAAAAAAATGTGTTATAAAAATATTTTATTATTATACTAGCGGCCCGCCCTGGCTCCGCTTGGTTATAAAATATACATATAAACCTTCCTCCTCAATCACTTTATTTATTGAAAAAATTGCATCAAAATCCGTTGAGTAGTTTTAAAGATTTAAGCATACAAAGGGACATAGGGACAAAGGAAACGACTTTATTATATACTATGTAATGATAATTAACCTTTTATAATAAAATTAGAGATTTCCCATAGCATTGGATATATCACTTAGGTTACCTCGGAACTGCTTCCATGGCCATTGGTGCTGGTTTTTCACTTATGTTGTTTTCGTCACGTATTTCAATTAGTACCTAAATTATAAAGACATTTGACATTTATCTAGACTAGTGGTCGCCCGTTGCTCGAAATTCAACCATAACAAATTTTAATATCTTGTTAATAACAATGCCATCTTCATTTCTCAAAACCAACTACTTTATGTAAAACTGTAATGTAATGTATCTTAAACTGTATTGTGCGCCATCTGTGATCTTTTATCGTTATCATCAATATATTTGTTTGTGTGTGTTAAATGCATGGTAGTGTCGGTAATGTTCTATCTACTTTATAATCATTATTATTGAAAAATATTAGCGTTCTGCACTTCTCCTACACATAAACTATAAGTGTATCAAATTTTATGCTACTGCGTCCTCGCAATTTTCGTAAAAAGGGGTCCAAAGTTTGGTCATTACATATTAATATATAGATAAATCCAAAATTGAAACTGTTGCATACTTGTGACCTAGAGGAGGTCCACACAAGAATACGAGAGTAAATAAAAGAGAATATAAAAAATATCAATTTATATTGTAACAAATTATTGGTCGTAGGTTCTGGGAAACCTTATAGTAGGTAGATAGGTATTGTAGGTAGGTGGGAGTCTTATCTTTAGAAAAAGGTCCTTGTCCTGGCCTGGGCGGTAGGTGTCTTGGATTTAGAAAGACCCTTGTCCTGGGAGCTGCAACACTGCCGGTGGTATCTGCTTAACGCGCGGAGCAACCTCCCTACCGCTCCAGTGTGCGTGTGTTCTTTGATATTACAAGCTAAAGCAGCTAGCCGAGACGAAGAAACCCTGAAAGTCGAAGACAGGAGTCAGGGAGAGGTGCCAAAAGGACATCGACGGGAATAGGAGGATCTACATTTGCAGATCTCTCACAATATTCCCGGCGACGTAGTTTTGGAAACATCCCCCTGAATGACACAGAAGAAAAGTACATAATATATGTATACATTGCATTGTACGCTCTTGCGTAAGAATGTCGCCTGGTCTGCTAGAGAGGGAATAGTTTTATACTATAGTTGGATAAACATACATTTGAATAAATACGTAAATAATTATTCAAATAAATAAATAAATATATACATGTATAAGCACAGTAGCAAATTGAATTAATAGAAGTCTCTTACCTAAGACAGGTTTCTCCTTTTTCTATTTTTTTTATTTATAAGTATCTTGGCTGACTGTAGCCTTACGTGAATTAATTTGTAAAATACATAATTAATTTGTTTTAGTAATTGCAAAGGCGTCTTCGCTCGTAAGGTCCCGATAGTATAACAAGTGACGCCGCATGGTTTTTCGGGCTTTTATACTTCGCGCTAATCTTGGAGAGGCGAGGGGTTAGAGGGGACATCGTACGATGCGTTGTTTTTCTGTTTTTCTAGGAACGTTGGTTGTACTTATGGAATGTTCTTTCTAAGTACCCACAACGTGACATACTTAATAGAAAAATCAGGTATACATTATTAAAAGACATCAAATTAGGAACTATCTTATTATTACCATACCTTTCCCATGTGCTTCCCTGTGGCCATATATCGGAAGGCAGTTGCTACTTCTTCTTTGCCAAATACGCAATGAGTAATAGGCTTCACTGCGCCGTTGGTAATACCTTCGAAAATTTCTTTTGATATACGCTGTAATAATTATTTTTTTATGTTTGTGATAAGAATTTTACAATTTTCCAGGTTATTGAACTACATATTTATTAGACATTACAAAATACAGGAGGAAGTTAAAATAATGTCAGCGTTAATAATATAGTGTAATATATAATATAACGGACATAAATACAGATCCTACTAACATTTATAATGCGAAAGTTTATGAGTGTTAGTGTGTTGGTCTTACACGCTCGAAAGACTGAACGGGTTTGCCTGAAATTTGTAACACAGATATATTGCGACCTGTAGTAACATATAGGCTACTTTTCATCCTGATCGGTTGGTTCCTGTGAAACCACGGATTAAGTCGCAAGCAACAGCTAGTATTCGCATAAATCTAAGGCAAAAACTGAAATAGGTAAATTGAATGTACCTAATAATGTATAAAGTGTCACTGATACAATAAATAATTACGATATTTTTTCAAATAGTCAAAAAATTATTATGTTGTTTACGAACACTAACAAACAAACAAACTAATAAAATATCCATTTAATTAGTAAATTTGAAAGTTTGAAAAAGTTCTACCTTTCATAGAAACTGATAAATGATTACTTAAAACTGGTATAAAGATATATAAAACTAGCTGCGCCCCGCGGTTTTACCCGCGTAAGTCCCATTCCCGCGGGAACTCCGGGATAAAAAGTAGCCTATATGTTATTCTGGGTCTTCAGCTACCTACATACCAAATTTCATCGTAATCGGTTTTGTAGTTTTTGCGTGAAAGAGTAACAAACATCCATACATCCATACTTCCATACATACAAACTTTCGCATTTATTTAATTATAAATATAAGAGGATTAATATCCACTATTTCAAAATGATTTTTATACGAAAATTAATTACTAAAATTATCTTGACTATTTTAAGCTAATGCTAAAAGCTAGTAACACTCTCTTCATTTTGGACGATCAGCTCACTCAGCACATCATTTTAAACTTGGACATTTAATTAGCTCTTACACATTTTTAAGAAAATTTCCAGGATCTAAATTCAGGCTTCTATCAAAGCACACCAGTAGTAGGTAAACCTTACAGTATTTGCTAAACACTTGTAAATGTAAATGTTGTCAAAGGAAATCAGTTATTAAAATTACCTCAATTATTTTATAATACCACTCGCAGTCCTTATAATCTAACATGACCCCATGGATAGATATTCCATTTTCATATGCAGTCATTTCGACTTCACTGCTTTTATAAATGTCCACTTTGCCAATCTCCAAAAATCGCCCTCGACGACCAAGACAACGTACTGAAGCCTACAAATATTCAATTTGTTTTAATCATTATTCAAGAAATTTGGTTGCTCGTTTCAAGTGTCACAGTATTTGTGGTTCTTATAAATTATAATAATTGCATACTGTGCCTAATGTAGGAAATTAGTTGGAGAAAGTAAATTTGGCACGATTTATTGAAATGAGCGGGGAAAACTCTCGACTGAAAATAAAAGAATGTTATTACCATCATCTAAAAGTATATAATTTAAAAAATGTGCCATGTAATAAATGTGTTATAATTTGTTTATTTTAAGTCTGATTTTTTTAAATATTTTTGTTAAATATCCAGAATATCTAGTCTCAATTTTGAGCACTAATTTGAAAATACCTTATATATAATAAACTGGTGCAATGTTTAAAACTAAAATAGGTTAGAGATAGCTAGTATGATGTAGTGAAATTTATACATTATCCATTTTATTAATAAACACGGGGTAAAGTACGCCAAATCTTTATTAGATTGTGATACATACTATAATATCAACTTAATTTTACTCTACCTTAGTCCATGTTTGTTAATAAGATGGTACGTCTTGTTGTTATAGTGTAACGTCTTAATGTAAGTACCATAATCAAAGTAAGTAAATTCATTTCATTTGATTTGACAATGATAAATAACTGTATTTACCAATAATTTGTCTTCAGCTAACGAATTCAGAACAAGATCCACCCCTTTACCAGATGTTTCTCGTTTTACCATTTCTTCAAAAGATATATCTCTTGAATTTCCAATGTGAGAATCTGCAACCGTATCCATAATTTACTTATTAAATGCCATGCTCTTAGAATTACTTTGTTTAAAGAATATTATCGTTATATTAAAAATAAAAAGTAAACGGGATTGTGAAATAGATCATGTCTGAAGGCAATATGATTGTTAACTCTGCAGACGATGGTGCTATTTTTGAAAAGGATTTTAAATACGTTATATTTATGACAGAACAAATTTAAATAATGCTTTTAGGTATATCTAAATCTAAACCTCCATAATAATTCACTTCATGCAGAGTTTATGAAATTTAAAAAAATTCCATAAAATGTTTTTGCCGATAATTACACCTAGAACTAATTTATAATTTTGTAAAAATGTACTAAAATGTGAAATCATAACAGATTCACTTACCTTTAATGGAACAATGGAAGAAGTTATACTTAAGGTTTCAAATTCAAAAAAGAATATTGTAATTTGTGGAGACTTTAATATTAATTTATTGGAAAAATCTACTTTATCTTGTAGATTTCTCAATATGTTCAAATCATATAATTTACAAAATTTATTCTTGGAACCTACTAGAGTAACGGCCACTAGTGCTACTTGCTTAGATAACATTTTTACCAATATATCACCAGTTAGCTGCTCAGTTATAAATGAATTAGATTCTGATCACTGTG
>NJDD01011590.1:5627-19047 GCA_002245505.1 Calephelis nemesis
CTTTGAGCACCGCTTCTACTGGAAACTAAAAGAACTAAATTTTCAGGTGAAAAGCGACATAGATGTCGATACACACGTATTATGAAACGTAGTCTATAGCAACTTGAAGTAAAGGCTCTATCCAGTAAACAGCATCGCTTATGTGACGTTTTGTGTTTCTGGTTCAGAATTTTCTCTTTAATCTTTCTATTAAGAAACTCACATCGGAATGATATTTTACGAAATAATGATTTAGTTCCAATTTTGACTGCTAAACAAATAAGTTGGTTGCACTGTAAAATAATGTTAGAACGTTTAGTAAAATATTAACAATACGGATAGAGAAAGGCAAGCTAAACAACTTATAAATTTCTTAACACCGTAAAAGTATTAAAAAAGCTGACCCAAGACACATGAGCAAGTTGCAAGACATCAGTCAGTTCATGGGATTATTATTAAGGGTACCGCAAGTTTTAGTGGAAAAGAGGACCGTGGTATAGGCCCTAAAATATATGATGATGTAGGGAAACAATGGCTACATTAAATATAATGATCAAAATGTAATCACAAATCAAAACTGGCACAGTTAAATGGTAGATGAAGATATCATTATCAAAAGTGCTGAATGAAGTGATTTTATAGCAGATAATTAACTAAAATTAATTGATCTAGCCTGATATCTTTTACAATTATATCTGAATTGCAATGTTGATTTTGAAATAATTTTCAACATTGCTCATTCATTGATAAGCAGGCTTATTGTGCAGGTGTTGAAGGTCATGTACCTTCATCTTTCATCATGTCAATCAGAAAGTGCAGTTAGAATTCCACAAATAAATTTCAACTATGAATAGGTCAATTATTAGCACAAATTTGACTGTTCTAATTTTTTTTTTTCAAAATTTTTAAGCCATGATCGAGAATACATTTTAAAGGATACGCCAATATCTAATCCGATATCAGTAGGTTTACTCTTGAACCTCGACTTCATGCAAATTGGAAGGTGGGCTCAGATATGTCATTTTAGGTACTGTTCTAGCAGCTTATTAGCATAGCTTCAAAGAAATTCAACGAATCTGATAAAACAATTTATTGTTTATTAGTAACTAAATGTCAATTATTCGCTAGTATTGTGTTCAAGAGTACTTAAAGTACCATCCAATTCTCCAACTTCCAATATGGCATGAAGCGAGTTTCAAAATCAACACTGCATTGGTCTTGTATTGACATCTATTTCAGAGATTTTTGATAAATATTATAGTTTGATTCAAGGGAATATACAGTATCCAAAATAAACTGAATAATAGTTCAAATGTAACAAAAACTGTATAACAACATAATATTTACATTAACATATTACATAAAACTATATATACCATAGCTTTTTTAATCTACATTTTTGAAAAAAAATATTGCAAATTCTAGCATAGCAGCGATTTAGTGGTAGATTTCAGAATTAAGTTTTTGTTTGTTTGTTTCAGATTCGTCGTCAGAATAGTTGTGATGGTGCAATAAGTATTTTCTGATTTCAAAGTGTCAGTGACGTTCAATGTGTTAGTTGTAAAAAGGGACGAAACAAGAACAGCAAAATTCGACGTAAAAACATTTTACACCCACATATCTTTACGTTAAGCCCCTAGTTAGGTAGGTAAAAAGTGCCAAGTGGCAGTTGTTAAAAAATTGACCCAAGCAGGCATATTTAATACAAATCTATTGGTGGAATTCATCTAACACACAATTGTGGTGTAATTGCGAATAGAAAAGGCGACAGTTTAGTATTATAAATAGGTAACATGGATATGAATGAGATGACATTTGAAGCATAGTGCTTCATGCCTCATTTAGAAAATTGTAACGAAAAATCAAATTTCAATAAATAAACTATTGATATTCTAAACAAGGAATTTGTGCTTCAACTGCTTTTTGCAAAATTTAATAGTTCAAGGACAAGTATTTATAACTTTATAAGTATTGCCTCTGTACAATTGATATACAGATTTTCTACAAGTATACTCTTAGAAAAACTGATGATTTATATATCGAATTCTTTCCATCATTGGCACTTGGTAAAACTCCAGTATGAATTATTTTCTATATACAATTGCTCTGTTAAACTTAATATAATTAAAAAAAAATACAAAACAATAAAATTAATCAAGTGGTTTCCCTGAAGCCGCTGCTATAAATTTATAATTTTTAAAAATATTTTAAGTGAAAAATTGCAAGTGTATTGATATAATTATAAATAATAAAATAATGATAGTTTAGAGTCCAATGATATATGTTATGATATTTAGTATTATATTAATTTTGTACTTTAAAATAACGTCTGACAGATATATGATATAAGTAATTCAACAGTTCTGATTTTTATGAAGTACAGTATCCATAAATTACTGCTTTACATTTAAATAGATTTTAGTATTATATAGAATCGTCATAATAACAGCTTGTATACTATAGGAAATAAATACTTTTCATTCCTAAAAATACATATATAAAAATATATGAGGGTACTATTACAGTATTGAGATATTTGGATCAATAAATCAAAACCCAATTTTGGGGATGATTGTACCCGAAAAATACTGGACAATGTAACAACAGTGAGTATGTACTTGAGTCTACGTGTTGCGAAACTTGTAACCATTGCTGGAGCCAGTCCCTTAAGTCTTGGTTTGTTAGATGAGTACTGTTTAGACCTCTAATGTGGCAGGCGTGTCTTAAAGAATCCGTAGCTAAAGTATCCACTCCACCTTCTCTCATTATTGCCCTATCCATTTCTAGCAATAAAAAGGCTCGGTATTTCAACTTTTTTCTTCTTAAAATACTCTTTTTTAGACCATGCATTTTCAGTAAAAATCCCTGAAAATATACATTTGAAAAATTTATAAATGTATCCATTATTAAATCATGAAAATTACAAATCAGTTAACTAAGGTTTTGACAGTTATTGATCGAGAAAAAATACTTGGCAAAAATTCATTTTCTGTTGGTCATCTGTTATTTAAAAAATTACAATTAATTTTCTGTTGATCATCTGTTAATTAAAAATTTCAAATTAAAATCTAAGTTGTTTTCATTCTTGCTATTAGAATTATTTAAAAAAATTAGACTAAGATCGCAAAATACAACAGTAAGAATGTGCTTAGATTAAACTAGTTGTTCTGTTGAACTTCGTACAACCCACCCTAAGTTACACGATTTTTTACATTTAAATTGCTGTTCTGCTATTCAAGGCAGAGATAATCAATAACCATGAAAATCAGTTCAACAGTTCTCAAATTGTGTTGAAACAAAACCCATTTTGTTTTATATCTTACTAGCGGCCCACCTTGGCTTCACACGAGTATATGTATACATATAAACCTTTAATAGATAAAGAGGATTCAACTATTTTATCTATTAAAAAAAATGTATCAAAATTCTTTGCATAGTTTTAAAGATTTAAGCATACAAAGGGACATAGGGACAGAATAAGTGACTTTTATTTTATACTATGTATTGATACATGACAGCAATTCCTCTCTGTGATGTAGCAATCCGAGGCGGCGTCGGGCTTAACTTCTCGAGTTTGGTGCCTGCCCTGGGGATCAAGCCAGTCCAGGGTAAGGCAACAAAAAATTAGAAAAGAAAATCTGTATTTTTCAATTTTCCAATGAAAATAAAGTAGTCTTGGGTTGGATATGAGCCTGGCTGATAATGGGCTTGCCACTCATCACATTATGGGATTTCAGTTTCTGTGGCTAGTCGTAAGTGTCATGGTTGTGCCTCTGCCAACCTTTTAGGGCATATCTATGTTTTAAAAAGTACAAAATCTATAAAAACTAGTCAGTGGTAACAAAGTGGCAGAATATCAATGGGGGTAATGTTTCTGTGCCTTATAAAATAGTCACTATCATATCACATTATTTCAAGCAATATCAAAGTAAGAATAGATTTATATAAAAAAAGATTATTACCATGTGTGCATAAGACAAAGAAGTCAATTTGTATGGTTCACTATTAAATAGCTCTTTACAAGCCAAAATATCTGATACAGATGGATGAACACCAGAACCCAATAAACCTACAACTTTCTTCCATTTGTACAATATCTCCCCTTCAGGAATTGTATCCATTTTAGCTTGAAGGGCTCGAAATACTGGTTTGTTGCTTCTCAAGCGATCTCTGAGATCTTGTATAGAAAATTCAGCCTTTTGTTGTATAGACCAAAAATGTGAACACAATAACTTTTTTGGCTTCAAAAACCTAAAATAGTAAGAAAAAATTTTAACACAAAATAATACATAGTTATGGTAATCCGAAGAAAACCACATGTAGCTAACAAATTTTGAAATGCTGTATAGTCAGCAAGAGCAAATAAAAATGCCCCAACTCAAGAAAGAGGTCCTGGCTAGATATTGTGAAAAAACTATAATGTGTATGTACCATGTGCTGTGCCATGTGGCAATGGACTCACTTTTAGAAATGCATGGACCATATAAATAATGTCTAGAAAAGAGGGTTCTGGTTCCCATACACTTATAAGGTGAGGCATGCCGGAAGACATGTATGGGTGCAGATAGCCCAAAGGAAGATGATTATGCTTTATTTCATACCAATTTAAACACAAACTGCATGAAACAGACTTCAACTTGAAGATAATGTTGTCTAAGTAAACAAATATGTAGTAGGTATTACATTATTACCATAAAATTTATAAATTGGAATACCATTCTATCAAATACAAATAGAATGATGAAAATTGAACCACTTTGTACTTGTACTCAGAGATTTCAATCAACATTTAATACATCATTAAAAAACATTTTTTTTACAAAATGTAGACTTGATGATTAAATTAAAGACAATTGAAGTCTTTCAGTGCAGCCATCAGTTTGTTAAAAAATACTTAATTCTATAAGGATGTTTCCATAAGTTATAATAAATACTTACGCTAGTGGAAAAATGATGTAATTTCCAAATGGTATTGCAGACAATATCAGAACAGGAGCGATTCTCCACATATCAGAAGGCATTTTCTCATAAAGCTCTATTTCCTTACGTGTCATATTTGCAAAATTTTTATCTTTGGATAATCTTATTCTCAGTGAAATATATTTTTTCAAATCTTTCAAAAATTCTTTAATTCCTACACTAAAAACTCTATACATTTTCACAGCTGATGGAAATCTGTTTTCTAATACTTTATTGTAATTTTTGACGTAATCTATATATCTTTGTACAATGTACGTTCTCATTTTTTCTTTTTCATTTTTATAGGTTTTTGTATGGTTTGTGCGCTGAAATGTGGTTACTCTGCAACAAAATGCAATAAAAATATAAAGTGAAATGGGAAATACAATTAAAACAATTTTTTAGTGATTTAATACATCAGCAAATAAAAAAAAATACAATAGACTGATTCAAATTGGCTGTTCTCTTTTTGTTTGAAATATATTTTAATGGTGCCAATTTGTGTTCGCCACCTGTCCCATTGTGGGACATCTTCTGCTAGTTGTGAGTGGTCTGGTTGTGCCTCTGCCTACCTCTTTGGGGATATGGTTGTAAAGGTTGTACCTTCTTATATTTTAATCCCCCATCAATCATTTAGTAAAACCATTTTCTAAATAAAGAGTTTGATTGAGACATTTGAAAAAAAACGCAATGATAGGAAATATGATGTAACTTTTTACACTTTCCACATTGAATTAAATAGATAGTCTTTAATAGGATAGGTAATTTATTATATACATAATTTGTTAGTTTTGTATACTCATCAGTTGTTTCTGTCTTGCATTTTTGCGAGATAACAAAAAGGTCATAAGAAGCCATCTGTTATTGCCACATGAACAAGAGAACTGGCTACCTAAAAATGGCTAGGACTTACGTTATAGCAGTAGCAATAGTTAAGGTGGTACCAAAACGAGAACATTGTACCATCGATTGTTGCACATCATTGTACCATATTTTACAACTTTAAACAGAGTAAGTATGTATTGTTGGGATACATTGAAAGTTTCTATTTAGTTAAAGTTCAGATTAAATCGGAACGTGGTTTCGGTTTTGATCGCAATTTTGAGTTAGACATAAATGTTATTATATAAACATAAAAACGTTAATGGCACTAAAATTATGCGCAAAACCTGAAGCTCGTGACTAACATATTATTAAAAATAGGTACCTGTCGTTAATTTGTGGAAAATTAACAGTAGACAAAACACAGGGCCGATGGTATTGTTGCATCAGTTTTGACCCGACTATAACTCTGAAGATGGACATGTTTGTGAAATTTTTATGAAACAGTTAAATTTTTATTCCATCTTGTACTGAATTTCATCAGGTGTATTTTAATTATTAATACAATTTTACGTGTTTACAATTTTAAAAATTTTGTATCATTCAACATTGTCATTGAAAACGTCAAACGTCATTTTTTGCACAATTTTTTGTCCCTTGTAATTGGTCTGTGGTCCCTTGTCACTAGTTGTCATTAGTTAGTATTTTTTTAAATTCCTGGCGTTCGTGTGAGCATTTACCATGTGACATGTTAAATAATTTATAAATAAGTTTTTATTGTCATCATCATTATCATCCGCCGAAAGACGTCCAATGCGTCCAGCGCTCTTTAGGGGAGTCCTAAAGGCTCCCTTAAAGAGCGCCATATGTTATTAAGGCAGGTACTCGATTTTATGAAATCAAGCGTAATTTACTAAAAAATAGTCAAAAGTTGTCAGGACCTAACGTAAAGTGGTGACATCCTTACTTAAGTTCATCGAGTGATATTTGTGGGCAACAAGAAAATATGTAGTTACACAATACACTAAAGTCTGAATTTAGTCTCAAAGACTAAATTAACATATGTAAATGTCAAGTTGATATCAACATACCTGCGTTTTTTGTAGTGGTGTACTATGATACCGACGTTTTGAAACGTTATTCAATTAGGTACGATTTAAATATGAAGAAAGAAAAATCTAAATTTGTTTGATACCGCAATCAAGCCAAACCAAAATTTACCATCTACTTTTAACTGATATCGAAAAAAGGAGGACGTGATTTCAATGTTTTTTTTTAAATTTAAATTAGCGTACTTCTCTTTTATTCCCATTGCAACCAAGTCTGTATTATATATTATATATTATGGTTATAGCCTAGAAGCACTTGGGCTACTTTTTACAGTACTTAACCAATATCTATACTAATGAAACCTTTGTATTTTTATCTGTTTGTATTGAATAGGCTCAAAAACTACTGGACCGATTTCAAAATTTCTTGTACCATTACTTCTTAATCTGTGTAGACTATGTTTTATCCCGGAAAATAGATAGGATTTTTCGTGGTAGTGAAAATTGTGGAGTAAGTCGACGAAAAAACTGCCGTACGTTAATGATTCTCGCGAAAGCTGCCTAAATGGTTAGAGATGTATGGTTGACTTCTACAAAAAAGTGCTTTTCAAAAATAGTACTTAGATTAATCGTTGCTTAAATCTTTTAAACTACGTAACGGATTTTAATGCGGTTTTTTCAAAAGATATAGTGATTGAAGAGGTAGGTTTATATATGTATATTTTATACCCGTGTGAAGCCGGGGCGAGCCGCTAGTAAATAAATAAAGATAAAGTTGGTTTAATACTTCAATATTGGTGGATATTGGTTGTCAAACTTTTGGCACTATAAGTTTAAAGCATTCTTAATTATTATTTTTGTTACAATACTTAAGAATCCTTTAGCCTAAATACCAAGATAAAAGACAATTTGTCAGATTTAATTTGATAACTCAACGGTCAATAATCTGAGACACAAGGCGTGTTCAAAGTTCTTGTTAAATAGTATTTATATTCCTTGGTTCAAAGTGTCTTTGCATGCAAAGACTACAATACTCTATTTGCATGGTGTTGACAACCAAAGACGTATTGATTGCTTGTTGATTCCGCGAATTTAAAAATCGTAAAGTTTATGAAAAGATTTAATTATAGAAAGTAATTATTCAAGCTATGATAGCCGGCAAGAAAGGGTAGGTGTTTTTAATAAAAACACGTTCAATTTGTATTAACTGCTGTTTCATTAAGGAAAAGCAAAAACAACCTGAAAGACAAATTTTGTCTGCGTTAGGATATATTAGCAAGGCTACATACATAAGTACTTACAATAAATTTTAGAATTTAAATACGTTTCCCGCGTTTTGATGTTTTTACACACTTAAAGGGTACCTAACTACTTAAAAGTAGCCTGTATTTGTTTTGTACTATCATAAATACATAATATCTTTATGTCCAGTTCCTTGAGAAGTCAGTAAATATCTGGTTTAGTGCGAAGTATGACGTTACTCACATACCTACCTGCATAGTTTCCTCCACGTTTAATCTTTTCATTCGACCCCGATGGTATCAGAGATTCTTGATTCTACCTTCGGACAATATCAGACCGAATTATTCTTGAAATGTTATTTCTGTCCCAGTGTTGGTCTGGGACGGTGGTTAAAACATAGCACCAAGTAACACCAAAAGACCGCTCTGCAGTAACTTTCCCGGTTAAGAATAGATCACAATACCTATATCTGTCACCATGGTTACAGTGTCATGTTTCGGTCCGTTGGGAAGTATCGCCGGTAGACATGCATGATAAGCGTCACAGGATTGCCACGCACCTCAGCGACCATGGTTGTCTCTTAAAATCAGGAGAGAAAATTGTCAATCTAGGCCCCCTTTGGTACATATTATAGCCATTCACATCCGCTTCGTATGTCTGTTTTGCTTCTTTCATCTGCTATTCTTTCTTTTCTTTTCTTGCGTTACCCGCTGACGTTTAGAATTTACCTAAAATTTCCCTACAAACTTATATTCCTAATATAGTCCTAAAGGGACCTTGATTTTTGCAAAAAAGTAGCTCATGTTTGAACTCGGTTAAATAACTACATGCGTATCAGATTTCGTCAAAAAACAGCAGCTTATCCATTAAAGAGCAATTATTTTATTAACTATGAATAAAAATTATATCTATATAAAAGTTGTAAAAATATTTAGTGTTAGATGCTGATCCTTTTTAATATTTTTAGAGATTGCCGGTATTGTGAATGTTGTAAGTCCAAAGAGGAATTTAGGAAAATTGTGAGCTTAAGGCAATCTGGACTCCAAATGTATCTTCACAATGATGTTTCGGTAAATCAACATTTTTTTGTAGATAGACCTGTGACTCGTAATTAATATTATGCGTATTCACCTTACCCCCTAGAGATAATAGTACACTAGTGCAATGATTTTAATGTTGACAAGTCGTGAAACTCTTATCAGTTAGTCATGGGCCAGAGACCTCTGTATAACGAAATAGCTCTTAAATAAATTGACAGACCTTAAACATGAAGAACTGACTGCCAGAGCCAAGAGCCAGATTGATCTCAACCGAACGAACGTCGATTGTACAGATAATAGATAGACTGACGAGCAGAATATAATCAGTTGTAGGCTTTGGATATAGTAGACGTATGAAGGCTCATGTCTAGCAGTTTACGAAAAATGTTATGGAATGTGATTGTAAAGAAAGTTTTATTGTAAATGTAAAAAAAGATTGTATTAGAATGCGACGAAAACCAAAGTTATAGTGTTTGAAGGAGACGAAGCCTGAACGGATATCTCTTACATCCGTTTTAGTTGATGATCTAGTGCTAGAACAAGTGGATGAAATTGTATATCTCGGCTGTGATTTTAGAAGGGATAGAAGGTACACCGCGGATGTAGAAAGGAAAGTGTGTGCAGGGAATAGTGTGAATGGAGCGCTGGGTAAGTTATTTCGAAGCGAGGTTTTGAGTCAAAGTGCTAGACTCACTTTACATAATTCTGTGCTTATCCCAACGTTGTTGTATGGAATCGAGTTGGGTATGTCAAAAAAAGCAAAGGGATAAGAATAGGATAAATACGGTTGAAATGAGAGAGCTACGAAAAGTATGTGGTGTTACGCTTGCTGACCGCATTCGTAACAGAGATATCCGCGAAAGAGCGGGATTGAAAGAAAGTGTTGATTTTACAACGTGAAAGGATATGCTCCACTGGTTCGGACACGTAGAAAAAATAACAGATGAAAGATTGGCAAACCAGATAATGCGAATGTAGATGGATGTAGGTACCCGGGAAGACCTAGATTGATATTCCACGTTCAAATCACTCGGATGTTATCCGAGGGTGGTGTCGAAAGTCGCCGAAACCGGCGTATTTGTACAAAAAGGGTAATGAAGGTGGAGGAAGCAACGCAGGTTTATCGGGATCGTGAGGTTTGGCACTCGATACTTTCTGCCTATCTTGTAAGAGATTTGGCATGAAGATATGTACTTATTTAAAAAAAATACGAAAACTCGACTACCTAAAAATGTGTGAAATTTAAAAAGAGACTTAAAATGATAAAACAATTAGGCGCATGATTAATCTGTGAGCTGGATTAGTAGCATAAGTACTTCTGATCTCAATTGCTTGGTTAATTTCAAGCCGGAAAGCACTGGTGAAACGAAGAGCCGAGGTATCATTCTGCAAAACACAAGTGATAGAGATTTGAAAAGATACGATTACATTGCAGAATTATGTGAGTATATAAGATATCAGATTCCACAATTTCGTTTAAAGAGGGTTTGATGTTGGGTAATTATTGCCACCCCAAAGGACAATATGTCATTTGCCTACGTTAGCTTACCATGTTCGCCCGGGTCCTATCTCTGGGACATATGTTAAATAGGTCATTTCCAACTAGGTCACTGGTGGAAGACTGTTGTGCAGTAACTGGCCTGGGTATATAAATCGACCGCCGAGCCTGTTCATGTGGCCAAAATGATAGTTTTGGCACTATGGGGAAATAGCGTAATCGGTAGTTTTGTCAATTATACTTAAGCTATAATATAACTATTTAGTTTATGTATGTTTGTTGAAGCGGGATTCTGCAAATCAATCTTAAACTGCTATGTTCAACCGGACGCGATTGTATTTGACATAAACACTAAATTTAGTGACAGTAATGTCATGACGTAATGAAGCTATTGAAGCGGAAGGTGGTCACAGGAATTCCTAATATTTCTAAAATTATCCTATTTTCTTTAGACTAATTTGATATGTGTGTCTTTTCAAGAATACTGCTGTTCATACCCTTTACAAATAAAATATTGTCACAAATAACTATTCAGAATACGTGTGTTTGTGCGCGTCGAAAACGTTTTGAGTACATAAATCACGGGTCCTGTCTAAAATTTTTCTTTCTTTTGTCTTACGTAGGTCAATATCGTACTAACTGCTATCGTTGCAAGATGCTAATTCAACATGCAAAAAAATTATTAGATAGAATGACTGTAATAAGAAAAAATGAAATTTTATCAGTTTGTGAACACTGCAAAAAATCTTATAAAATTAAATGTAAGAGATGTGAATTTGTATTAAGTAATTTCATAATTAATAAAATGAAAACTTATGAAGAACATGAAAAACAGAACCAGGAATGGCTTGATAAAATTCGGCAGTTGTTGCTATCAATTTTAGAAGGAAAACTTCTATGTCATAAGTTACATGGCGACACTGAGTATAATTTTAAATTATCGGAACTTTTAAGTAAATCTGTACCCGTAGAAGATCTCAAAATAGAAGCTTTTCCCAATATTGATGTAACCCAAAGCAGGAATGATGACAACATTTTTGATGATGTGATCTCCATACTTAAACCAGAAAATGATGATAATCGATATAACATAGAAACAACTCATGATAACAATTTAACTGAAAGACTAAGCGCATGTATTTGTAAATATTTTATAAATGAAAACAGCCCAACAAATAAATTTTCTTACGAAAATTTGGAAAATAAACTTGCACAAAAAATTGCATCAAAACCAATGTCTGAAGACGTCGACAGTAAATTAAAAGAATCAAAACCAACTATGCTCAAAGAAGTCGACGGTAAAGTGAACGAATCAAAACCAACTATTCTTCAAGAAGTCGATGATAAAGGGAACGAATCAAAACCTACTATGCTTAAAGACGGGGACGTTAAAGCGAAGGAATTAGAAAAAATGGAACACGGCTTAACTGAGTCTAAAGAAATGCGAAAAGACCTTAAGGATAAAGTAATTGGGAAAAGTCAACAAATAATCAGTAATAACACAAAAAAGTTAGTGAAAGAAAACATAGAAAAAAATGTAGATAAGAAAAGTAATGATGCTTGTAAAGAAAAAAATACTGTAGATCTACAAAAAATTAAGAAGACTAAACCAAAGGTCCTTCAAGAAACAAAAGAAACAAATAGAGATAAAACCGATAAGATGCCAATTAAAATGCTAAAAGAAAACAAGAGTTTAGATCCATTGGCAATAATGATAAAAGCTCACGAGAGAAAAAAGAAGGACATGAAACGTAATAAGGCAGAACCAGTAATTGCATTAGAGTATATTCAAAAAGATAAACAGCTTATAAATAAATTACGTCGGTTGCCAACACAATCTGAACTAAGTTTGGTAAAATCCGAAAGCATCGTTGAGTGTAATTCAAAAAATAGTAACCGTGTTACTGAAATCATAAAAGGTAATAAAATTGTAGCACATAATCTGAATAATCAAAATAATACTGAAAGTCCGTGGAAGCCTATACTATTTCAAAGAACAGATAATCTTACTCTACCTGATATAGCTAAATCAAGTAGTAGTGCAGTGCACACTCGGTTACCTGCTAGCAAAGAAGGATTGTTACAAGAAATACTTGAGGTTAGTATATTTTTTATAAGCCTTTTGACAAAACAGTCAGAGACTACAACCCAAAAAAGTGAACAAAAAACGAGGGCGCTACCGTCTTAGGCATGACAACACTATAACACAAAAAGTTCCGCCATCCTTAGAGGAAGCGACGTTTTTATCATTTTACTTAGTCATAAATTAGTTAGGTACTTACATGTACTTTTACTTTATCTAAATTCTGCTTCAATTCTGTTTACTCGGTTTGAACTCCATATAAATGACCGCCTATTATGAATAGTCATGTTCTTTGTTAAAAATGTCTGGATAAAGTAAGTATGTAAAACTCGACAAAATTTGTGTAAAACTTAAAAAATGGAAAAATGTTAACATGATCTTGACAAATGTGATAACAGAAGTACATTTTTTTTTAACATTAATTACTATACCTACTCCTAGCGAAGTTTACTTCATGCCCTCATCGTGTTGCCAGATGTAGAAAAAAATTGTTTTTCTACTGATTTACATTTTCTACTCTTTTATAAGCTGCCCCAGCGAACTTCGTCCCGCCAACATTCGGATAAACACTATCCTATCTTTTAAGATGGACCAAACTACAGATATATGTGAAATTTTATCGAAATCGGTCCAGTAGTTTTGGAGTTTATTGGCAACATACATCGTGACACAAGATTTATATATATATATATATATATAATATATATAAATATATCAAAAAGCTAGGCTCGCTTTGCATAATTCTGTG
>NJDD01011590.1:19052-36527 GCA_002245505.1 Calephelis nemesis
ATATATATATAAGATAGTAATAGTTAGACATACTTCCAGGAAAATTAGAATTATAAAGGATTTTTGAATTTTTAATTGCTAATTTTTTTAAATATTTCAATATACCTACTTTAGTGGAAGCTCCTTTATCCATAAGTATACAAAAAACTTATGGCACTAAGAGTTGAAATTTGGGGGGTGCCAAAAATTCGATAAAAACTTATAACATTCTAAAATCCAATTTTCCCGGAAGTGTTTCCAAATGTTGCCGCCTTTTACCATTTTCTTTTGTTCAACCAAGCGCTTAACTTCCTGTATTTGAGTTGACTTGGTATTTGATAGCGAGTTTCCTACGCAAGACCAGTAGAGTACTTAATGTATTTTGGTCGAATGTATAATACAACGTTGGCGAGAAACACCTAACCTAGTTTCATGCATCCTGGGAAACCCTCACTAGCCTTAAAAAGTCTTAATTGGGCTTCTTATAAAATTACTAGCTTTTAACCGCGCATTCGTTCTATTTAAAGTAATTAAAAAGTATCATATGCGAGGTACTTTTGATTCATCTAAGAATACGGGTACAAAGTTTAGTAGTAAGCGTTTATGTGTAACAAATAAACTTACATTCAGATTTACAATATTAGTGGGGTTATAGAGTCTTTGAGCGTTTTGTTAGTTGAGAGAATGGCTTGAACAGCACTGATTATATTAGCCACGGGTTCGAATCGAACTGTTTGATTCCGAATAGGTATTTCTTTCATGAACAACGAACATAACATTATGTCTATCCTTTTAGGTACTTTTTACTATTTTTTCAATGCCTTTTCATTTATTTTCATAAGTATCGCCTTTCTGGTCTTGCTGTCCTGCGTTAGACTTCCTTCTTGAGGTCCGATTCGGATCCCCGGGTTGGGAAACAAAAAATAATCAATTTTGCAATAAAATAAAACGTTGCCCGTGATTAGACAATGTATACGCCCGGTGGCGATAAATTTTTCACCTTCAATATTGTGTAACTTAGTGTCTTTGGCTAGTCGTGGATGCCCTGGTTGTGCATCTGTGTATGGGCGTGAAGATACTTTTTATAATTTCATTAGAAGCATTGCCAACTCCCATAATTTATTACTGGCCCTTAGCACGAACATATAATTTGCTTACTTCGGAGTTAGATTAATACGTGTAATTTGTCGAGTGACATTTGTTATTAAAATAATAGCTTTATGTTGCTTATTGGTTTTGCTCGAACATTAATCTTATCAAAATCTGCTACTTTAATGTATAAGTATACTGGTTATCAACTTGGTTTTGAGGCTCTGAGTAATATTCGTTGATCGAGTGGTTAGTGTATTTGCCTCTATCCACCAACCTTGAGGTTCGAGTTGATTCCGTCAGTAGCATCATTTATGATAAAGATTTCGACGACTTAGGTTTAATTTATTCTGGTATCTGTTTAAATATTTTTAAGCATTAAAATGGCCAACTAACACACATAGATAAGAGATATTCATTTGTATTTTTTATAGTTAAGAATGGCAATCGAGCAGATATTATCCAAGATAATAAGAAATAGACGTCAAATAAGCGGATAGTCATGAATGGCATGCTGAGTGACAGCCCATCCGCTGTCAAACCCAAACGCTGGACTTCCAAAGAGTTCCGTCAGCCGACCCTAGTTAAACTTCAGAGTGGGAGTTTACTGAATGAAGATACTCATGTCTGGGTCCTAAGTATCTTCACGCCTGTATTCCAAAAGATGTAGGCAAAGGCACAACTAAGACACCAAATACCTATTCCTTAATATCTCACTGATAAAGGTAGTAAACTGTCAACCGGTCACTTATCTCATCTCGAGCATCGTTTTTTATTTGAAATTGTAAATTCCAGAAATCGAATCCAGTACCTCTTGATGTTAGCGCTAAACACTAGACTACAAAGGCGAATAGCAATTTGTTATATGTAGTATTGAAAGTAATAATAATATTCATATTTTAGCATAATTCAGGCGTGATACATTATAGGTTATCAGACAGAAAGTTTATTGATAATGGTTGGACGAAACTACCAACAACAAAAGTTATGCGAAGGGTAAATATTATACTGTGTATTGATTTTCCTCATAATGACGACCTGTGGTCAGTTATTGATGTCTTTCAGTGGAATGTATTCAAAATGACACCTTCATGTCGGAATTGGTTTGAAAACAACAAAAATGTTCCATTCCATTATTATGATTCCGGCGAGATGTTGGCTGAAATAGAAGAAGATGGGTGTGGGGAATTGTTTTACAAGGAAGGACCAATCGCGTTACACTTTTACGACCCCAAAGGTAAGTTGCCGTTAATATGAAACTAGCCTCCTCTCGTAGATTCCTTCATATACTAGGCATAGTTTATGTACTTAAACACTGTGATTTTTTATGATACTATAAGGCAAACAAGCAGACGGATTTGCTGATAGTAAGAAATTCACGCCGCCTAGATACACCAAAGGTGGTAATGGTGCGTTGCCAACCAGCGGCCGGGATGTTAGGTATCGAGTAAAAGTAAGTTTACCGGCTACCTTATCCTCCGAACCGGAACACGTCATGACATTATGGCGGCAGGAATAGGTAAGGCGGTGGTACCAATCCAGACGAGTCGCTGCGAAACTCTACCGCCTTTTAATGTGTCTAGTGTTAAATAGTGTCTCGTTAATTTAACATATATTTTTCTGTTATGGTACAATTATTTCCGTTTTGTTTAAATTATAATTGCATACTTGTAAATCAGGACATTCTGGTTCTTAGACTCAGAATTTAATATATTATTTTTTTCACATTCTTATTCATTTTCAAACCTTGTAACTCCAAAATTTTCGAAATGTTGATTTTAATGTCATCTAGTAAAAAAACATATTTATCTGTCTAGTATAAATATATCATATTTACAACAAACACAAGCATTTATAATATTTTAATGTAAAATAAGTTGCTTGTCTATTTTTTTATTGTTAGTTATTTAATAAAAAAGTTTTTTCTTTCTCCTGTAAAATTTTACCAAATGGAGATACGGAGTTTGAAAATTAAGCCAGCGATATCATAACGCTAAGTCCCTTACGATGTAGGAAGAGAGGATCAAGTGCCAAACCTCATGATCCTTTACATCCACGCTGACAAACGCTGGTTTCGGAGACTCTTGACATCACCTTCGGATAATATCTGAGTGATCTGATCGAGGAATGTTAACCTTGGTCTCCCCGGGTTTCTACATCTATTTTTATTGACATTGTATATCTGTGTTATTTGTGTTTACTTTGCTTTTTTAAAATACTTAGTACTATATTTTCTTTTTAGTTTATATTAAAACTGTAAGTGCAACCCTCTTTTTGTTTCTTTGTGCCCTATTTAAACGTATCCCATTTTTAAACATTTAAAAGTTTTCTATTTTTTTGAAATAGTTCGAACCTAATATAATTCCTTAAATACTTTTTACGCGAAGAAATACTTAAAACGCGAAAAGAAGACCAAACAAGATGAACACTCTTAAATATTAGTTTAATTCTAATTTTCGGTTGAATAAAGTAAGTAAGTACCTCCACGCTCATATTTCCGAAGAGGTAGGCAAAGGCACAACCAGGGCACCCACGACTAGCCGAAGACACTAAGCCCACAATGTAATAAGTGGCAAGCCTGTCGCCAACCGGGCACATATCCAATCCCGAGCAACGTTTTTTTTTTTAAATTAGCAAAATCAAATTTTCTTGTTGTTGCTCGACCGGGAGTCGAATCCGGGACCTCATGCAGTCAAGTACTACACCTGGACCGCTGGGTCTCAAAGGAGGTTTCGGTTAAGTAACATCTTAATAACCAAAACAATTTTTTAAGATATTTTTTTAAATAGAAGCACACAGTTTACGATTTTTTATATGTAGAGAACTTCTAGGGTCACATTGAAGTAATGATATAATTAACTAGCCTTCGGGCGTGGTATCGTGTGTGAATGTTGGTAATCCATTATTTATTGTTATTATTCATTTGAGTATTTTTTTTATTAATTGGAAGGCAAAAAAGCAGACGGATTTCCTCGTGGTAGTTCACGTCGCCTAGAGACACCAAAGGTGGTAACGGTGTGTTGCCAACCTGAGCCCGTGATGATAGGCCTCGAATAAAAGTAAGTTTACCGGCTACCGTACCCTCCAAATTGAAACATGACATGCCACGTCAAGCATTGATGATATGGCGGCAGAAACAGGTAAGGTCGTGATACCAATCCGGGTGAGTCGCTGCGAAACCCTACCACCTAGTCAGATGTCACGGTGTTAATGACGGTAAGACTATGCTCGCCTTTTACTAGCCACTGGCAAGAAGGCAGATGGTCTATTGTGCAAAAGCAGCCCGGAGTATATGTCCAGTTAGAATAATAAAGTATATTTACGTCCATATCCCTGAATAGATAGGCCGAGGCACAAAATACTAAGTCCTAAAATTTGATAGGTGGCAAGTTTGTTGCTAACCAAACACTTATCTATAGGATACGTTATTGTTTTAATTAGAAAATTTGAAAAACATATTTTCTTTCTGATGTCCGTCTCGGGGATTTTACCCGTCTCAAGAAGTCAAGTTCGACGCTAGACCACAGAGGCGATGTCAATTTTAAATAGTTTTCAGCTATACAAGCGTATAAGTATTATTTGTGGCAAGGCGATATTATTTAAGTTGCGTCCAATTCTTATACTTGGAGCTATCAATTAGAAGATAGACTCCGACACTAGTTTTATTATTCCATAAATTAACGAACAAGCACACGACTCTCGATGGCAAAAAATAATCGTGGCTACCACAGTACGAATATGAACCAGTATGGGAACTACCTACAATCGTTCCAAACGGCTAACACAACGTGCTCATCGACGAGATTTCTAAGAGTTTGCTGCGTAGCTAAAGTATCAAGTTTCCCGTCAAAACGAGTTGTCACATTTTTTTTATTTATTATTTATTTAATTCGCCCCTTTGTGGGGCAGGTAAAAGCCTTCAAGCCATACAACCAAGTCTTCCGTATTATTTCATTGTTTCAATTGTTAATCGTTGTTTATAAATTCTTGTCTGGGCTTTGAGTAAAGCGGTGGTTTCTTTACACAAGCTTGTTTATGAGGTTTGGCGGCAGCGAGGAAATTCGCGATACGTTAATTTCTTCATAATTATTTCACTTGTAAACGTTCACTGAACAAAACTAGACTAATTCCCACCTAAATTAACTAATTTCACTCAATGTAAACACGAAATTCAATAATTGTGAAAAAATACGACCATCTTCATTCACGATGGCGCCAAAACTCCACATTTTTTTAAGTTAATTTGAACCTTTCTGGGGCCGGCTAAGACCTTTAGATCATGCTGCCACGTCTTCCGTATTAATTAATTCTGTATATTAGTCACACGTCTTCCGTATCATTTAACTCTTATACAGTCATTAGTAACTATTTACACAGTCATGTCAGGGTCTTGAGTAAGGCGGTGGTCACTTTACACAAGCCCACTTTGTTAGATTTGGCGACAGCGAGGAAATTCACGATACACTAATTTCCTTATGATTATTTCATTTGTGCACGTTCACTGAACAAAACTAAACTAATTCCCACCTAAATTAACTAATTTCACCCAATATAAACACGAAATTAACGAATTATGAAAAAATACGACCATCTTCATTCACGATGGTGCCAAAACTCCCACGTTTTTATTTGTTTCTACGATATTTTTTAAGAGGCCACAAGCACAATCGTTTTTGCTTTATTGATGCCATAAGATTACCTACTTATGTTATTGCATTTCGATTCAACAGAAGGGGCTGAAAAAAATAACGTGCTAACCCTATTACTTGAATGTATCAACTAGGCTAGGCTAGGTTATCAACTAGGCGTAGTTTCTATACTGTACCGTATTTGTACTGTGCTTATACTGCAGATGCTATAGGTACATCGCTTTCCCGTGTAAAATGGGTGAATTCCTACTAGAGAGCTTGATTTTACTCATGGCCAAACTGGTATCATTTTGATAACGAAGCAAATGGTCTATACCACACTATATCCGCATCCACACATAAATATTTTTTCATTTTTTTTCTATTTCTCGTATAAATCATGTTCCGGTCTAGAAACTAGGGAACTCATAAAGGACTTGCGCAGTAGACCAGTGTTTAACAAAATAAAATAAGTATCTAATTAACATCCCGGCCACAGATCAGCGACTCACCTGTAAAATCTATAGTTACTATGAAACTAGACTACTACTACACTAAACTAAACGTTTTAAGCGACGAATCACTATTTTTGACATTATAAAAGTAATTTGAAAAAAAGTATTAAAACTGAAACACTTACCTTTAGGTATAGTACTTATCCATGTTTATGTTAAATCTATTGTCGATATTTTCATAATTGAAGTAGACATATGGGTTTTGCTTTCAAAAAAGGGTAAACTTTTTGATTTTTTTATATCGAGAAAAGTGAAATAAATCGTGTTTTGGAAACACTAGTCTTAAAAAGCATATTCATGTTATTCTTGTGTATTTTTGTCAACAAGATCCATGATTGCTTTGTATGAAAAAAACGTTATACTGCTGACGTATTTTAGCGTATATGGCCCCTTAATAAATAATACGTTTCTCATGATGGTCTATGGCAAAGACATCTAGGATGCCGCAATGCCCTATTGCAAACCGACGATTTAAGTGACGCGGCGCGCAACGCTGTTATGTGCTTTGACCCTAAGAAGCACTGTTAACCTCATCTAACTACAGCACTTTTATTTATTTGCATTAACTGATGCAAGCCATGTGTAAAATCTTTGATATCTACAGAGGTTTATTACTATTAGAAAGTTCTGATTTTTCATCTTTTATGTATTCTGAAAAAGCCTTTATTTACAGAAGAAAACGTCAAACGACGCTATGTAGTGTACAGTCATGACAACATTGACGAGCGTGGTAAACAGAGACAGAGAGTATTGGCTTATTTTGACTGGCTCGGGAACGGAGTGGTTTATGATCATTTAGGAAAGCATAGGTGAGTTTTGATTTTGCAAGATAATGAGGAACAAAACTTTAACTTAATAAAGTTATAGTTCTTTAACTCGGAGTAGGGTAAAAAGGTATTATACGTTTGAAATGGTAATAATGTTGTACGGAAGATATCGCTTTGGCGAAAAGATCTTCTTTTTGTAAAACAAACAAAATTATGTATCAGATTATATTTATTTACTTTTTGTAAGCTAGATTGTACAAAAAAATTTCTTCATTTATTCAAAAAACCTATAAAATCGAGGAAATTAATAAGTTTGCCGAGTCGGGTTTTTTCTTTTATTTTATTGTATATTTTCAATTTTCTATTAAAAATAATGTTACCTGGGATTGGATATGCGCCCGGTTGGCGATAGGCTTGCCACCTATCATATTGTGGCACTTAGTGTCTTCGGTGGGTTGTGCCTCTGCCTACTGCTTCGGTGATATGGGCGTGAAGATACTTACTTAATATTAGTAAAGAGGTAGTGATTTTGACACTCCAACAAATATTGTATTAATATTCAAAAAGAATCACCTGGTATAGCGGAGAACTGAAGATAATAATAATATTAATAATAAATTTGCCACATATATCCTGCAAATAAATAAATTTCATGTTCATTTATTTTGAATAAATTAAAAGCAAAAAAAAACATTTTTAGAAAAAGCTTTTATTTAAAGGCTCTAAAAATGGGAAAATCAAAATTTCATTTAAAAATATTAACTATGAACTTACAACCTCATTACACATAAGTTAAATGATCATAAAAGGTTACTTCGGGGTTAGATTCAATTTTTGTATCTTGTCCAGGAATAAATAAAATAAATAAATGAATATCTCTGGACAAGTTATACAAATTGGATCTAACCCCAAAGTAAGCAAATTATATGCTTGTGTTATGGGTGTTAGTCAACGATACTAATACATAGAAATACTTAAATAGATACCAGAACAAATTAATTAAACACCCAGACCCGGAAATGCAGACATCTAAATGTTCAGAATCGAACCCGAGCCTCGCGGTTGGTCGTTGTAATAAAGCGTGTACGCTAGCCACTCGACCAACGAGGCGGTCAGTTTTTTTTATAAAAAATGTTTTTGACGTTTTTTATAAAACAAAGATGACGTCACATACTTAGTCATCATAAATACGGTCATAGGCATAGCAAATTGTTCCTTATTAATTCAGTCTATTTATATTAGTAATCAATAATATGTAGAATACGGTGATATGAGAAAGTCGACTTCAGTTATTGCAGTTTTACTTCATTAAAATTATTTTTATGCATAATATCACTGTTCACCAAATTTCATTCGTCTGTTCAACGTCGTGATGATTTTATATTTCGAAATGTTTAAAATCACTAATTAATTAATTTAAACTGCTATTCGAGTTCAAATTATACCAAAAAACAAATATTGAAGTCGATTCAGCAGTTTTCGAGTTATAAGTATTTAAGTAAGTATTTTGTTAGGTTAGGTTAGCCTGTTCTGGCTTCGCTCGAATAGTAATTTTTTGATCATAATTTGAGATATAAACTATCCACTCTTTCAAGTTGGATCAGCCTGCACACGGTGTACAAATTTGATTTAAATCGGTTATGTAGTTTAGGGAGGATATCACGGTCCCTAAGGAAGTATCGAGTAGAGAGTGTACCTAGAGTATCGAGTGCCAAATGTCATTATCCTTGCTGATCTGCCCATTTCTTCTTCTTCCTTCCTTTACATTAACTACTCTTTTGATGCAAACAGCTCGGTTTCCGCATTTTTTAAGTAGATATTACAACAAAAAAGTAACTTCACCCCCCTATCCCCGAAGGTCAGGGCACCCACGACTAGCCAAAGACACTAAGTCCTACAATGGATAGGTGAAACGCTAACACATTCATTACCCTTTTGATGCGAACTGCACGGTTTCTGTATTGATGAATAGGTATTGTAACAAAAAAATAACTTTACCCCCTTACCCTTGAAGAGATAGGCGGAGTATTAGGGCACCCACGACTAGCCGAAGACACTAAGTCCACAATAGTTAGGTGGCCATCGTCAAAAGAGCACATTGAGCCATGTTAATCCCGGATAATGTGTTTTGATTTTTTTAATAATTGAAAAACCACTTCTTTTGTTGTCCGACCCGAGTTAACTTCGACACCGCAAAACTAGATCACAGAGGTGATCAATTTGTTCATCGACTCCAAAACTAAGGAGGATAATGAGCAGATTTTGATAGGTATTTTGTAAACAGATACTACTCTAATATATAGTTTCCTTTAGCTAAGTCAGTTAATTTAGTTTCATTTATTTAAGTCAATTAAAATATGAAAAAACTAGTAGTTTCACGCAGTTTCGCCTGCGTAACTTGGTGTCTACTGCACCGATTTTGATGAAACAAAGCCTATGTCATTCAGGGAGAATGTATCATTCTAAAGGTGAAATAATTTTGAAATCGGTCCAGTAGTTTCTGAGCCTATTCGTTTCAAACACACAAAAAATCAAATCTTTCCCCTTTATTATATTAGTGTAGATAGTTTGAATTTTTCTGTTAACAGATTGAAGTTCAACCAAAATGATGGAATCATTATTGATCCAAAACTTGGTCCTCCTTGCCGTTGGAAATGGCATGGACTAAACGAACCACCAGTATTGCAAAATGTCTTCGTAAATACTCTGTATGAAGGTCCTCCATCAGGCGACTGTGTCTCTGAAGATGAACCGCCAAAATACAATCCAAGTGATGTTATTGCCATCGAACTGGAAAACTTTGAAAGAGAACAGAGCAAAAAGATGCTACAAAAATATAAGCCCTTTGAAATAAAAATGAAGGCGGTTAAAATTAACGAGTACTTTTCCCTTAGGATTTTTGATCAAGGGCACGTCTATCTTTTGTTTAGGCATGGCTCATTGTGCCTGAAATTTGGCATTGGCATGTTGTTATCTAGCAACGAAATCGTTGATGTGGTTTTAGCTGAATCTGATGATGTATGGACACCTTATGATAAAATAAGGTATAGAGAAGAAAGTTCGACTGCTGTGAACAGGATATTAAACAAATCTAGGCCAACATTTACATGAAAGGGTTTATTAAATTCCCAATAGTAAAGAGGTGTTATAAGTGTGTATCTATGTTTGTTTATAGCATCATTGCTTCTAAATAAAAGGACTGATGTTGATGTTTTTTTTAATCGAGTCGATTCGTAGCCGTATACTTCCTGTTGGTGTAAATATATGTTAAAAGAGATTGCAAAAGCCTTTTTTTTACATAAACTGCTGCTTTTATTTCCCCGTGTTGGTCCGGGCTCCTTTGCAGAATAGACCATCTTGCCAGGCAGCCCGTAAAAGGCGAGCATAAGCTTATCATCACTAACACCGTGACATCTGACTAGGTGATTGAATTTCGCAGCGACTCGCCCGGATTGGTACCACCGCCTTACCTATTCCTGCCGCCATAACGTCATGACGTGTTCCAGTTCGGAGGGTAAGGTAGCCGGTAAACTTACTTTTGCTCGAGTCCTAACATCCTGACCTCAGGTTGGCAACGCACCATTACCATCTTTGGTGTCTCTAGGCGGCGTGAATTTCTTACCATCAGGAAATCCGCCTGCTTGTTTGCCTTCCTATAACATAAAAAACTGTTTAAAAAACTCGCCAGTAAGATTGTAGGAACCGCGAGCTCGTTCACTTACAGATGAGGTTGCTTTCTGGGATGTTGCTTAGCCTAGACCGTTTAAAACTTATAGGCTATAAAAACCGCTTCGTGAGTTCTTAACCTTAGACGACGCTCAATGACGTCAATTATCTATTAGTCAGTCAATAAATCGACATTTTCTTTACAAAATGATTAATAGTGATAAATAAAATATTAATTAACGTCTCTTAGACGGCCCTAACACATTTTGCATTTCTTTTCTTTGAAACCTCTGTGCTCTAGTTGTTCGGTGTTGGATTTTGTGAGGTCTCATGTTTGATAAAGAAAATTTGCGGAACTCTTTGCGTGACGTAGGCGTGCAGACTAACTACTTTTTTAAACTATCATGTTACTGCAATCAACTGGTATTAAACAAAGAAGTTCTCCATTCAACGTAAGTTTGCTGAAGGTTAAGCATATACCTAAGTAACTTAATCTGCTAAGGAAGTAGTTATTTCCCAGGCTTCGTTAGTTGTTCAGGATCAACTTAGTTTTCTTAACTTATGCTATGCTATTATTAAAATGTAATTTTACAAGTGGTTATTTTTAAACTTTAAAACAAGTTTATTTAGAAGAAAATAAAATGTTTTTTTATCCGCCTATGACATTTTGCAGGCGTTTCCCAGTGAAGGATAGGGCACATTTGTATGAGTCGAGACAAGGTTCATCGCAGCGCAATAGATATATCCTAGATAGCTTACATACAGTTTACTTACCACTGTGCCGGGTCGCTTCGCGCGCGAATTTTTTCGCGGCAGATTTCCACATGGCACCCCGCTCGCATTCTCCTATGCAGCCTACAGTCACCAAAGATCACGATATTATTACTGTGAAAAAACTAATAATATTTTACGCTAACGTTTCATATGGCAACTACGAGATGAGCCACTTTCCATACTCGAAGGTTTTAGCATCGAGTCTCCTCTTTGGTACCGTGCAACCAAAATGCTCCGAATCAATACGGCCCGACCCGGATCAGTGTGCTTTTGCAATTATACAATTCAATACAATATACAGTAAACTTGTTATAAATGTGCTCAGAAATGTTGCTGTCTTTTAAAAATACTAATTAATTATATTTACTAACTATTTTTAGAAATTGTTTAAACAAGAGATAAGCTGATCATTTCTAAACATAAACTACCTGTATGCAAATTTTATTCCATTAAATTTAGGCAATGATAACAAGAGTACAAGTAATGTCTAAGTATACATGAGTTGCTGTTTGGTTGGCTTAATTCCAGCGCTGATTTCTACCTTTAGACATCGCGTCAGAGTTTAAAGTAGCATGCCCATCATCTTGATGCATGGCGATCTACAACTGTGCGATTCTGAAGACATTTCTTACCCCGCAAAACACCTTTCTGGAATCAATTACGAGGGTGGTATTCCCAAACGATTATGACTTAGGGAGCTTCAAGAAAAGAGCGTTCTCAATCCTCAAAGGTCGCCAACGAATCTGTGATACATACGTTGGTGGATTCGGTGATCACTTTCCATCAGGTTACCCTCTTACTCGTTTGCCTCCTCTTGTATCTATATAATACCAATTCTGAGGTAAGTACTTATACTTATCTTTCGACACAACAATTCAATTATTTATATATTAAAATAATTATAATTAATTATAATGTTATAATATATTGACTAGTGACGAAATTATTTATAACTAAACGTTTCGATCCGTTTCTTTTACGTACGGAATTTGGTTAAGAACCAGTTGATTTTGGAAGCTTGTTTAGTTTTCCTTTTGCGATGAAGATGGCTGTATGTCATAGTCTGATTCAAAAGGATTGAAATACTTCTTCCGTGATTGCCCAGGCTCTTTTACAGAATAGGCCATTTGCCTTCCTGCCAGGCTGTATAAGGCGAGCATAGGCTTACCGTCACTAACACTGTGACATTTGATTAGGTGGTAGAGTTTTGGAGCGACTCGCCCGCATTGATACCACTGCCTATTCCTGCCGCCATAACATCAGCGCTTGCCGTTGAGGTGTTCCGGTTCGGAGGGTAAGTTAGCTAGTAAACTCACTTTTGCTTGAGGCTTAACATCCTAGTCTCAGGTTGGCAACGCATCATTACCACCTTTCGTGTCTCTAGGTCTCTAGGTGGTGGCATTGTAGTTGTATTTCAAGTTGCTATCAAAAACACTAACACAGTTATAACGAAAACAGTTGGTCTATTTTTATTCGACAACAATAAATGGAAAAATCATCCCTTAATTACCACCCTGAGAGAAAAACAGTCATTACCAATTTAGCATTCTCTTTATTTGTGTATTTGTGATATGCTTTGGAAGTTCGACGGTCAACCTGGTATTATAGTCTTTATTACACTGTGATATATTAAATCGTGTTATCCGAAGGTGGTGTCAAGAGTCTCCAACTGGCGTGATTGTATGAAAAGGGTTGTGAATGTGGAAGAAGTCAGCAAGAATCGTGAGGTTTGGCACTCGATACTATCTGCCTACCACGTAAGAGACTTGCCGTAAACATGTGTACGTATGTATTTCACTGTGATTCAAAATATAATATCAACTTTACGCTTACTTTAGTCTGTTTTAATCAATAGCATGGTTTGGATAAAATGGATATTTAAAATACAGTTTTTTTTAAGTTTGGATAATCACGTTAATGTTTTCTATCGCCTTTGTGCTCTAGCAGTCTGTTATCGGAGTTAACTTCTAGAGGTCCCGGGTTCGATTCTCGGGTCGGGTAGCAAAAATTAGGAAATGTGTATTTTCAATTTTCTAATAAAATTAACTTTGCCTTTGATTGGGTCTGTGCCCGGTTAGCGATGGGGTTGCCAGGTTGTTATAAATATATTTCTGATATACTAAATTTGCTATAAAAGCGGTTTCATCCTGTTATTAGCTCGGTGTAAGTTTCGGACCTTAGACTAAAATATTTTTTTTAATCAGTACATAAATGATCGAGAAATCGATTAACCTATATTAGAAAAATAAGTTAGAGTTAAACATATAACCTTAACTTTTATTTGAAGTTAGTTTAAAAGCGTCTCGGCAAGACGACTCTTAATGGACGATTGATGGTAGGTACTCAATTCAGGTCAATCTTATCGTGATAACTTTGAACCATTCGTCCAAACTACTTAAATCAACTATTGTATCAATTTTAACGAGAATTGCATAAATAGTCCTTAAAATATCTATATATTAATACGTGATGCCAAAACTTTGGACCCCTTTTTACGAAAATTGCGCTGACGCAGGAGCAAAAAATTTGGCTCACTCACAGTTTATGTGTAGGAGACGTGCAGAACGCTAATGTTTTTCAATAATAATGCTTTTAAAGTACATTGAATCAATAAATATTTTTTTTTTTTATAAAAATTTAAAATTACCTACACTACCATGCATTTGACACACACAAACAAATATGTTGATGATAACGATAAAAGATCACAGATGGCGCACTAAAAAGTTTGGTAACAAGAGTTTGGTAGGCCTTGAGAAATAAAGATTCTTTCAACAAGAAATTAAAATTTATTATGGTCGAATGTCAACCAATGGCGACGTTTAAAAAGGTCTTTAATTTTAATTAATTTTTGGCGCACTATTTTGGACATAATTGCTTCTAATAAAAAGGAAGATATATAAATAAATGTGTAGGTCAGAATCAAAACCAGCAATCTGTATATGGATTGCATATAAAGATTGCTGGTTTTGATTCTAAAAAAGTACATAATATATTAGGTCTTAAATTTAACGTTGTAGGCAGCGTACGCCAAGATAGTTCCCAGAAGTATTTTTTCCAACTACTTGACTTGATATTTATCATTTATACTATAAACATTTTTCTAAAGGCGGTTTCAGGTCTGGAAGAGGATGTAAGGATCAAGTGTTTTCACTCCGCAACATTGTAGAGGGTTTTCTGGGGTTTTGTGTGTGTTGAACTTTACGACATTTTGCCAGATTATGGGATATTCAGGTCCCTGGTGCGTGCGGTGCAGTCAATGTATTTAGACTGTAAAGCATGCGTGCGGGTAGATGGCAACATATCGCCTTGGTTTGATGTTAACATTGTCGTCAAGCAGGGTTGTGTGTTGTCAGCACGCATGTTTATCTTGTATTTAGACAAATGTCTGCAAAGGTTAAGATCATTGAATGTGTTAATGCGTATGGGTGACCAAGTGATGAACTGCCTGCTTTATGCAGATGATGCTGTACTTTTGGGTTCTACACCATCTGAGCTGCAAACACTGGTCACAGTTATGGAAGAAGATTGTAAAGAAAGGGGCTTACATTTGATGCGATGAAAACCAAAATAATGTTATCTAGCGATTGAAAGAGATGTAGCCAGAACGGATGCAAGAGTTTTGGCTGATGATGTAGTGCTGGAACAAGTGAATAAAATTGTATATCTTGGTTGTGCTTTTAGCAGGGATGGAAGATACACCGCGGATGTAGAGAGGAGAGTGAGTGCAGGGAATAGTGTGAATGGAACCCTGGGTAAGCTATTCCAAAGCAAGGTTTTGAGTCAAAAAGCTAGACTCGCTTTGCATAATTCTGTGCTTATCCCAACGTTATAGTATGGAAGCGAGAGTTGGGTATGTCAGAAAGATCATGAAAGTAGGATAAATGCGGTCGAAATGAGAGCACTGCGGAAAATCAGTGGTGTAGCGCTCGCTGACCGCATTCGTAACAGTGAGATCCGAGAAAGAGTGGGATTGAAAGAAAGTGTTGGTGTTAAAATGCGTAAGGACATGCTCCGCTGGTTCGATCATGTGGAAAGAATGACAGATGAAAGATTGACAAAGCAGATATACAATGCGAATGTGGATGGATGTAGGTACCCGGGGAGACCTAGGCTGAAATTTCGCGATTAGATCAATCGGATATTATCCGAGGGTGGTGTCAAGAGTCTCCGAAACCGGCGTGTTTGTATGAAAAGGGTAATGAATGTGAAGGAAGCAAGACAGGTTTGTCAGGATCGTGAGGTCTGGCACTCGATACTCTCTGCCTACCCCGTAAGGAACTTGGCGTGAAGATATGTGTGTAGTATTATAAGATTGTTTGGTACTCCTCCACGCAAAAACTGTTGAACCGATTTTCATAAAATTTTCAAAAAATTTGTCATACTTGGATTAACACATAGGATAGTTTTTGTCCCGAAAAAATGTTCCTTAGGACTATACACAACCAGTACATTAAATAATATACATACATAACGTCAGACCTAGTCCTTTTCGGTGTATGCAGAGTAACGCTTCCCAGGCGTTACGCTTCTTGTAGTATGCCACTTCCGCTATATTCAATACTCCTGATACAAACACGTTTCGGAGACTCATGGCATTATCCTTGAATATCACGTGGGAGTTTTGGTCCAGGGGTTTTCGACCTACATTTCCCCGGATACAACCAACCATTCGCATTGTGTATTTGTTTTGTCAATCATTTAGCTACCATTCCTTCCTCATGACTGAACTAACTTAGAATGTCTGTCTTTTACACAAACACTTTCCTTCTATCCCACTCTCTCTCTCTTTTTCATTATTGCGATTGCTAAAGTTGAGCGGCGATAATTATAAATGCTTAGTATACAGGGCCGAAACACAAAACGGCGTTGCGGCGCCGCGCCGCTACAATCGGCAGTAGCTTCACTGCCGATTGTACTGGTTTGGCACTATTTATTTATTTTAAACAGACTAAAAAAAGTATCTTCACGCCCATATCCCCGAAGATGTAGGCAGAGGCACAACCACCCACGACTAGCCCAAGATACTAAGTCCCACAATGTGATAGGTGGCAAGCCTATCGCCAGTTGGGCACATATCATATCCCGAGCAACATTTTTTTTATTAGGAAATTGGAAAAACCCAATTTTATTTTTATTGCCCGACCCGGTGTGCAGTGATACGGTGCGCGCGTGATCTCGAATGGAAATTTCCATTGTATTTTTAGTATACTGTTTTTTCGGGACTGTTTAATTACGAAAACTGTATATATATTTTTATAGTGCTTAAACATAGTGTTTAGTGCCGTGTTTTGTAAATAATAAAAGTCTAGACCACAGTGATGGCAGTTTCTATAAAAGTGCTAGTGCTTCAACGACAGGACGTTACTGGCTAAGTACTTTTTATAACATAGCTTATTTTGAGAAATTGACTCTAATATTATTTGTTTTCCTTTATTAGAAATTAAATTTTGTACATATATAAATATGTAAGAACAATGTGGAAGCACGTGGCGACCGCGTGCTTATTTTTAGGTTAGGATACGTACAGTGGTGTGCTCTGGCAGTTGACGTTGTCACCTGTCAGTTTGCAGTTAATATAGACGCTTGCGTTGTCATCTGTCATTCCAATCTCGGTGTCAGTGTCACAAACAATTAAGGTGTACTACACACAGTACAGTGTTCTTGGGCAGTTTGACGTTGGTCATCTGCCAGTAGACTATAAAGTCGTTGATCCTGCATGTATAATAATTTAAAGTGTTACCACATATATCACAGTGTGCTTGGCAGCGACTCGTCACATGTCAGTGAAAACTTGACTTTAACGCTGACGTTTTGACGTTTCTTTACATCTGTCAGTTCAATTCCAGTGTGACATTTCTCATCGACAGTCTGGTATTACGAGGCAGTGTGCTTCACTGTAAATTCCCGGTGATAAATTTCACCGTGTTTTTTATAGGAAGATTAATTACGGGAACTAAACAAATATGTCAGCCAAGGGAAATCCAAGCAAGGAAAAAGCAAAAGGGGGAATGGCTAGGAACTGGGACTTGGAGATGCGTAAGCGCAGGTCCCAGG
>NJDD01011634.1:0-15754 GCA_002245505.1 Calephelis nemesis
TGAGACAAGAACCAAGGTTCTAATCTGATTTATTGAAATAATTCCTAAGTATATAAACAAAATACACCGACACACACATTTATACAAAATTCTTTGTGTCTCATCCGTGTAAGTTGCGGATGCAGCATCTTCTAGTGGTGAAACATCAGGACGTGATTGTATGTGTATTCCGCTGTCCTCCTTTCAGTGGCGTGCCAGCATTTGCTTGTATGTTTAATGTGGCTTTAGTCACGTTGAACACCATACAAACTTAGATACCCCCTTTAACCCCTAATGGGGGTGAATTTCGAAAAATCCTGAAATACGTGTTTCATCATTTGTAATAAATAGGATTAATTTAAAGTTTCATGCAAAAATGTGTTATAAAAATATTTTTCTCATACATAATTTGCCACCCCTTTTAACTCATTTAGGGGTTGAATTTCCAAAAAATAATATGTCCTATGTCCTTCTCATGAATGCTAACTATCTACATACCAAGTTTCAGCAAAATCGGTTGGGTGGTTTAGGCGTGAAAAGGTAACAGACAGACAGATAGTTACTTTCGCATACAAACTTTATAATATTAGTGTGGATTATTAAATTACAAACGTAAATACAATTTAGATAAAAAATGTCGCGCTGAAAAGCACGTTTTTATTAAGTTCGTTATTTTCCTCGTTAGGGAGCTCCGATAAATGCGTGCGATCGCTGTAAAATCCTATATATTATTATAATCCTATGCTTCGTCGCGCACGCACCGCGGCCAGCCGGTACCGCCGCAACCGCGATATCCCTATATTTTAAACCTGTAATATCTCCGAAACTTTTCGTTTAATTTACATACTGTAAAGGGCTATATTGTTCTATATTAAATGTAAAACTTATTTAAGATACTTAATTAGATAAGGATTCATGTTGTATTGCTTTAAATCGCTTCGTAAATGAGCCATTATTTTTCGTAAAAAGTAAAGGACAAAAATTGGTTATTGTAAGTTATCCCTAAGAGATAGACATATACCATCGGGAACTTTTTTGTAGACCTTTTTAGGGTTAACAATACTTAGTACATTATTTTGACCTATCTCGTAGAGTTCAGCCAGCGTTTGCAATGCAAGCGCAAAAAAATATGTTTATTTACGACTTCGCATTAGAAATCTTGAAATTATCAGTGGTTCTCTAATATATGAAGCATGTTATTATACATATAAACCTTCCTTGAATCACTCTACCTATTGAAAAAACCGCATCAAAATCTGTTGCGTAGTTTTAAAGATATAAGCATACATACATACAGACAGACGCGAAAAGCGACTTTGCTTTATACTATGTATAGATTAGTTTTTTTAAAAGCTAAAATGAGGTGGACGCGAAGTAGCATACAAATTTTATGAATCAGGCAGTTTGCGTCTACAATAGACGCGTACTCATCTATTTCAAACTTGATCCTCTGTTTTAAGGCCACATACTCAGTCAGCCAGAAGAGCCAATCACAGCGCTCCCCCGTTCCATGATTACTATGAACAATGGCGCTCTAAAGTTCGACAAGGTCGGGTTTTAAGCGCTGACTGGAAACTAATTAAGCGTACTTTACACTAGTTTAGAAACTTATTTATTATATGCTAGCGGCCCGCCCCGGCTTCGTACGGTTACAAGATATACATATAGACCTTCTACAATCTACTTCAATCATCCTATTAATATTATAAATGCGAAAGTTTGTATGTATGGATGTATGGATGTTTGTTACTCTTTCACGCAAAAACTACAAAGCCGATTACGATGAAATTTGGTATGTAGGTAGCTGAAGACCCAGAATAACATACAGGCTACTTTTTATCCCGGAGTTCCCGCGGGATTGGGACTTACGCGGGTGAAACCGCGGGGCGCAGCTAGTTTTATATATTTAAAAAAACCGCATCAAAATCCGTTGTGTAGTTTAAAAGGACATACAAAGGGACATAGGGACAGAGAAAGCGACTTTAATATCTTTATCTTTATTGTACACAAAACTTTATCATTAACATAAAGATAATACAGTACAATGGGCGAGCTTATCTCCAGCAACAGAGATTTCTACCAGCTGACCCCTAAAAAGGAAAAAAAGAAACAAACATAAATGTAGACAAGTGTAGATACACGATTTACTGACTATGAAGTCCGAAAGATTTTATACTATTTTATATTATGTAGTGTAAAAAATTATTTTATACTATGTTGTGATGTACTTACCTACGATTTCGTTCGCAACTGTCTCCAGTAATCGCTAACCCGATTTAACTTTGTCGACAAGTTCGACAAACCACTATTTTTGACACTTTAAAAGTAATTTGAAAAAAGTATAAAAACTGAAACATTTATCTTTTAGGTATAGTACTTATCTATGTTTATGTTAAATCTGGTGTCGATATTTTCATATTTGAAGTAGAAACTTGCGTTTTGCTTTCAAAAAAGGTTTAACTTTTTGATTTTTTTCTATCGAGCAAAGTGAAATGAATCGTGTTTTGGAAACACTAGTCTAGTAAAGCATATTTATGTTAATCATGTGTATTTTTGTCAGCAAGATCCATGATTGCTTTGTATGAAAAAAACAGTAAACTGCTCACGTGTTTTAGCGTATATGGCCCCCTAACATAAAATAAATTAATATAAAAAACTTTTTTAGAACATGCTTTAATTTAAATGCTCTGAAAAGAAGAAAATAATATGTTTTCTTTGAAAATATTAACTATGAACTTACAACCTCATTATAAACAACTTATGTGTTATACTTATTGATTTTTGTAAAATCTGCTAAGTTTAAATTAATAAAATTTCAATGTAATTAAATATTGATAATCATGGCCTAACCTTGACTTGAATGTTTAAAAGAATGCTTATTTCAGCTTAAGGCTTTTTTGAGCCTGACGATACATAGGTCCGGGTTTGATTTTAGCGTTGTCCTTCTCATAGAAAGGTTGCAGATTAATGCTGATGAAGACCGTCTCTCCAAATCACACAAATCAAAGTTAATCAATCGATGCTACTGTCTTCAAATTTTTTTTCGCAATATCTTTCATCACAGGAACGCACATTAAACTTCAGTTGTGCGGCGTTTTGGATTTAAAGTGATGTCACACTATTTTCTTATTATTTTTGGCAAAGCCTTTTCATTTAATACCTACCCATATTGTAGAAATGCATTAAAAATAGCTATTCCTTCATCTTGGATAATCCGCCATATTGTATTTAGAATCACGTCACATTATTTCTTGAGGCTCTCTCAACGAGCCCTTTCAGTTGACACCCATTTTGTAAAAGTGTATACGTGTCTGACCACTATTCGCGTGCCCTCCGCGTCGCTGACGCCGTCTTCCAGCGCGAGCGTTGCGCAATCGTAGGTGTGGAAGGCGCCGTATATTATGATCTATGGCAGTAGCCGCCGCGCTGTAGCCGCTACCGCTTTGCTTCCGCTTTGGTCGCTCAAGTTTAGCCGAAGCCTTATTAATTGGTATTCGTTAGCGGGTGAATATAAATTGTTATAAAAATGGGATTCTAATCATACGGCGACAAACACATAACATTTTTTAAGTTATACTTTTTTTGGCGCGATTGGAAAAAATGATGAGAATGAATTTTCACGATGCGCGCGCACACCGACAGATAAATGTGACAGTCAAAAGCAACACCCTGAAGTTAGTTGCGAACCTTTTTATTTTTAATTGTATTTTATGATTTTTAATTATTGTTGCATGCTATTTATGTGTATTTATGTATGAACTTCTTACGTGCGTACATGAGTACACAAACTCTTTTTTTTAAATTACATATTTTAAAATTCTTTTTAGGTGATATTTCTCCATTTACTCCCATCGATTTTAGTTGATGCCATCCTGAGAGTCCTGAACAAGAAACCTATGTATGTTTTTTCACTATATTTTCTACATTTTGGTCAAATATTTCAAGAAAATGTTTATTTGGCTTGAACACCTAGAATCCAATTTTGTTAGTAAATTTTAATTTTTGCTGACCAAATTAAAACCCCATGAGAATATTTTTACGCTCATTTTGAAAAATCTTGTCTTGAACATTTTAATACGAACCTACCTAGTTATTTTCCGAGCGTAAAAGGTTTTGTAAAGGTACAGGTATGTAAAGTAACAAAAAGAAAATGCGGTATTTTCAATTTTCTAATAAAAAATATATTGGATATGATTGGATATGCCTGGTTGGCACCTATCACATTGTGGGAATTCTAGACTAGTCTTCGGCTAGTCGTGGGTGCTCTGGTTGTGCCCCTGCCCAGCCCTTCGGGGATATGGATGTGAAGATACTTACTTACTTAGGCATTTTCGCGTCTATACCCAGAAGATTTAAATAGTTGCTGCTCTTACAAGATGATATTTTCTACATTGGGCACCAGAATATCACGGATCAATTATTTAAATTCAGGACGTTATGATAAAATTAACATGAGACTACTTCGGAATCGAGACTTATCTTCCTTAAAAAAGAACTAAATATCAAAATGGGTTGGCTTTTGGACAAGTAACCGCGCAATAAATCTTCAAAAATATGAAAAAAATCGAAATGAAAACCTCTTCCTTATTTGAAGTCGGTTAGAAAAATAAAATTGAAAACACATCAATAATATATTGAATATATTAGATCTTCCATATTATGTATAACTGAAGGCATTCCATATCTCACTTTGTTTGGTAATTACAATACCGACAGAGACATGTACTCGCATTTTTTTATTAGACAATAAAAAGGAAGAAAATATTAGTTTTTTTTCAATATGTATAGCTCAGAGTAATAAATCGAAACCCGTCTGATGGAAAAATTGCGTAGGTTCAAAAGTGAAGGAACACTCGGCTAGAAAAAGTCTATTTATTCACTTTCGCTCACAAGATACACCAATAAGATACCGGATAAGATACACAAATTGAACCTAACCCCAAAGCAAGCAAATTATATGCTTTTGTTATGGGCGTTAGTCAACGATACTATACATAGAAATACATAAATAGATAACAGAATTTAATAAACACCCAGACCTGGAAATGCAGACTTCTTAAAGTTCATCACACAAATTTCTGCCCCCGTCGGGAATCGAACCCGAGCCTCGATGATGTAGTTAGGCGTGTACGCTAGCCACTCGACCAATGAGGCGGTCAACATTACTGTTTAAGAATTACAATATAGTGGTAACACAGCAATATCATTTTTTTCTTAGATTATTTTATTTATAATAATAATAATAATAATAACAAAAAATATCCCTGGATAAGATACACAAATTGAGTCTAACCCCAAAGTAAGCAAATGCTTGTATTAAGGGTGTTAGTCAACGATACTATGCATGGAAATATTTGAATAGATAACAGAATATATTTAATAAACATCCAGACCCGGAAATGCAGACATCTTAAAGTTCTTCACACAAATGTCTGCCCCCTTCGGGTATCGAACCCGAGCCTCGCGGTTGGTCGATGTAGTCAGGCGTGTACGCTAGCCACTAGACCAACGAGGCGGTCAACATAACTGCTTAAGAATTACAATATAGTGGTAACACAGCAATATCATTTTTGTCTTAGTAGATCATAAAACATTATGTTAGAAAATAATGTTAGAAAACAATAACTGATCCATGATGTTCCGGATCCCTATGTAGAAAATACCATCTTGTAAGAGCAGGTTGTAAGAAGAGAGCATTGGGTAAATAGATCATCACCAACAAGTTCACTGGTAATAGAGTACCTACTGTGGTAAGCTTGCTTGGCTAAGAATCCACCGTCTTACCTATTCCAACCACCATAATGACTCTGATATGTTCTGGTCTGGAGGGTAGAGTGATGATTAGCCTAACATCTCGGTCACTGGACAGCAACGCACCTATAACATGTATGGTGTATCTAGACCAAGATTGCCTCTTACCATCAGAAGTCCCTAGTGCTTGTTTGATTTAAGCTCACATAAAAAATGGACTAACATCTCCACCCAACATTGTCGTCATTAATTCAAATAAAAAATATTTTAATCTTAAACAATCTATTTGTTCTTTTATTTTTTAAGATCAAAAAGAAGTAATAATATATACTAAAAGTTTATTTCCACAGCCTATTTAAAATACAACGCAAAATTTACGTAGCCACAGTGGCCGTCTATCCATTTGCGTCTCAGCCTTGGAAATTTTCGATAAAAAATTTTACAAAACTTTGTTCAAGTATAAAAGAAGAAGACAAAAATGACTTTTCATTCTTACACAAATATGAATTTTATAACTATTTTCTTGATTGTTTGTATGGCGCAAGGAAGTATCTTCTAAAAGAAAAAGACGAGGATTGGTCAAAACACAAAGCTATACACACTAGGTAATTCTAAAGTTATTTTTTTTTAATAAAAAGGCAAAGATTCAACTGAACTGAACTGAAAAAGAACTGATGCAGTAGGTAAGTTTGGTTAACCCCGGTTAACCGCCATAAAATTAATTCGGTTATATACATAACTCAGTAATGTTAAGGCACAATAATATTATCTGTAACATTACTGTGCTTAAGGTAAGCAAAGAAATAGTTTCAATAGCAAGCGACGAGTTCATCCATTAAACCAGGAAACAACGTTTTTGAAGTGAAAACTTCTTTATCGGCGTTGCACACTTTTTTGAAATTGGTAAATACTTCTGAACTCGCGTCAGGACACGTGACCTGATCGAAAATTCTTACGACGGCGCGGAGTTGGAGAGGAAGTATCTCCTTTGTATGCGTGCGCCTGCTGTTTCGTTTAGACGGCGCATGGGGCTAGCGCGAATGTTCGTGTTGTCATGTTTGTGTACGATAGCGCAATAAATCTACATTGTATTTTACCACATAAATGATAGTACTTTCATACTGATAATTAAAGCAATTCGTGCAAAATTATTCCCTAACCATTCCAAAACATCAAAAATGCACAACGTTAATATTCAAGTTTTCATTTCTACCGACATGCCCGAAGCGCAAACCTTCGTTTTTTTAAGGCAAAAAGACAGTGGTCCCGTGGTCGGAAAATATTACTAGGGTTGATTTTAAATTAAAATTAAAGTTACGGGTAACATAACTTTTCAATAATCAATACACAATGACTAGGTACTCAATCAAAATTTTGTCCCGTGTTGGTCCGGGCTCCTTCGTAGAATAGACCATCTGCCTTCCTTGCCAGGCAGCTCGTAAAAGGCGAGCATAGGCTTACCATCACTAATACCCTGACATCCGACTAGGTGGTAGAGTTTGGCAGCGACTCGCCCAAATTGGTACCACCGCCTTACCTATTCCTGCCGCCATAACATCATGACGTGTTCCGGTTCGGAGGGTAAGGTAGCCGGTAAACTTACTTTGCTTTTACTTTTACTTACGTTGACCTCAGGTTGGCAACGCACCATTACCACCTTTGGTGTCTCTAGGCGGCGTGAATTTCTTACCATCAGGAAATCCGTCTGCTTGTTTGCCTTCCTATAACATAAAAAAAAAATATTCTGATACACCCTTAAATTAAGTTTTTATGTAATACATAATATAAAGTGTCGGCCAAACCGGTGTATCAGTATCGCATGACACATAATTTGCAAAGCAAGTAGTCCTCTTGCTTGCTTGCGTTTTATAATTTAGTTTTATTAAAGTCACACGTTTAATACAGTTTATAAATAAATGTTCTTGTATAAACAGCAGTATTTAATCTAACCACCAAGCTATCGTATTATATGCTTGTGGTGTAGGTATTAGTCAAAAATACTAAATACATGTACTGTAACTATATTTGGTGTTTTTAGTGTTGTACTCTAGTTTGTCTTGTAAGTGTTGGTGTTGTACTGTAAGCAACAAATTTAAAAAAGAAGTAAAGGTTCTATATTCGTGACGCAAACCCATGTCCTGTCACTAATACAACTTGAGACTCATGGATGATTACTGGACTTGGGGGTGCACTCTTTTCCCTATATTTAACATCAGTCTTAAAATTCATGTTAATAAATCTATAAATTATATTAATGCATGATGGCAAAATTTTGGACCCCTTTTTACAAAAATTGCGCTGACCGAGGAGCATAAAATTTGGCACACTGATAGTTTATGTGTAGGATAAGTGCAGAACGCTCATGTTTATCAATATTAATGCTTCTAAAGTAACTTAAATTAATAAATAAAACATTACCCACATTACCGTGCATTTGACACACACAAAAAAATGTATTGATGATAACGATAAAATATCACGGATGGTGCACTAAAAAGTTTGGAAACAAAGTAGTTAGTCTTGAGAAATGAAGATGGCGTTGTTATCAACAAGATATTAAAATTTAATTTGGTCGAATTTCGACTAGTAAGTACTGCACTAGTATTCATAGATAGCCATAAAATATGCGCACACATTCGATCACAAGACGCGAGCTTTCCGCTTTACTAAACTCTGCGTTCTTGACAAGCGTAAAGCCCCTTAGGTAAACATAGGCAGCGTTGGGCGCGCGGCAGACGCTCTCGCTTTGCAGTCGCTTTAATCGCGTAAGTTGGACCGAAGCCTTATTCATAAACTTCCTTATACCTATAATGTAGCACACATTCTTGGTATATACCTACCATACATACCACCTTTGATTAAATGAAGACAAGACATTTCAAGCAGTGTATAACAGATTAGAGAGTACGTAGTACTGTCTCTGCTTGTGTGAACTTTACAGTTTTAAGTACAGTACCTAGATGACCGACCTTAGCTCGGTATTTTTTTTATGTTTTTGGAAATTATATTTAAGTACGACCCAAAACATAAAATTTCTTAGCAAACACGCATTGACTTTGTGTCATTTAACAACGCCATCTGCTGGAACAACTTTATTGGTCATAAAAAATAGTGTTATTATTCGCCAGTAGATGTCAGGAATCTAAATAAAATTTTCAGTTTAAACACGAATAAAATGACATTTTCTAAAAATTATTCTTAGCTACATTATATCTAGACAATAGTTAATAGATATTCGGTGGTAGAGTTATGCCATTCGTCTGGACTCCTACCACAACACTGCTTCAGAATAGGTATATAGCACTGCCAGAAATTTGTACCTATGTGACTTATGTTTGACTAATAAAACCGTATAACTAGACAAATATAGTTTGAAATTATTAGGTATGTTATTCTACCAAAATTAACGAAAGCTTCCATCTTTCAGATTTCGTATTATACATAATATAACTGTGATTTTATTATTTGGATACCTTTTGTGGTGGGCTTATACACCGGTGCTTCGAATGTTCTATAATTGACAAAAAATATTGCTTCAAAGTTCAAAGAAAATCAAGAAACGTGGTAAGTTGTTAAAAATAAACAAACAAGAATGTAACGTATTAAAACGAATATGTAAAACCTATGAATAAAATTTAATTTTAATAGTGTTTTATTTATTACTATATTTTTAATATTGTATTTCCCCACTATTTTCATTTAAATAACTCAAGTGATCATTAGAATTACAAATTATCGTAAGCTGCGAAATAGAATGGTCCCGAATTAGGGCAACAAAAAAAAAACGTAATGCACCCAATCAGAATATTTTAGGGTTAAAAGTGAGTGAACTGGTCCATCCCTCGGGGCCCTCTGAGTATAGGGGCCCTGGGCACTGGCCCCGTGTGCCCTTATGGTAAAGATGGTCTTGGTTGCACCCCTTTTGAAATCACAACGATTCTAAAGAAGTTTCACTTCAATTAGTCTGTAATATAACATATCGTTTCTCTATAACTTTATAATAATATATGTTAAAGTTTTACATTGCCATTTTTCAAAACATTTGCTAATTGCAAAAACAAAAAAAAACTTGCTACAAAAAAACACTTCTCTTTAAATTACTTTTTTTATTTTTATAAAAACAATTGTTCAACATAAATTAAATGAGGTTATAGTTAAGTGTTCTATCCCATTTTCTGTCTAAGCAACTGGTTGATTCTGAAAATAAGATGAGAAATTTGTTACACTAGAGTTGGTCCGTGGTCAGGGGCGTATCGTGAATTGGTGGTGCCCGGGGCTAATTTACGCAAAAGTAAGTCGATTCTGTTTCATTCAGTTGAGCACGTGGGTTGTCAAAGTTGTTTTTTTTTTTAGTTTTACATATTTTACTTACTTAAAATCAAGTATTGTTTTCGGCAGATGGATCTTTTTGTGTATCGAACTCTAAGCTGAATTCTAAAAACTTTTTGTACTTCCCTGTCGATAAGCACACTCCCATTAGCGCCTGTGAATTAACTTCTACTCTAGAGTTACGCTCTTGACCAAAGTAAGTAAGGACATGAATGGATAAAAGATAACATTTGATGGAAATTGAAAGTCCACTGTTCACAAACTACTTATTTTAGATGCATGCTATCTTTCTCAAATAAAACAATAACAAAAGAGATGGAACGTTTTAGACATGTCACATTATTAGTCCGAACATGTCAAATTGCGATGTTTTTAATCAACGTTTTCCGAGTGATAGATTAAACGTCTGTAGAAACAACGAGTACGGTTTAATTTGACAGCACTAAAAGTGTTTTGTCTCTTTCTGTTACTTTCGTTGAAAGAAGACAGCGACAACTTAAGGTTAGTTTAGTGAGAGCGCAACAAAATTACCACCATTACTCAATTATTAAAAAGTCACTCTATGTAAATCTAGCAGATTTTCTGTTATATAGTTACAAATCGCCTCTGTGGTCTAGCGGTTCAGTTGTCGGACTTGACTGCATGAGGTCCCGGGTTCGAATCCAAAAAAAAATGTTGGTCGGGATTGGAAATGTGCCCGGTTGGCGATAGGCTTGCCACCTATCACATTGTGGGACTTAGTGTCTTCGGCTAGCCGTGGGTGCCCTGGTTGTGCCTCTGCCTACCTCTTCGGGGATATGGGCGTGAAGATACTTTTTTCCTATTTTTTTTAGTTATAAACAAACATACTGACGAAGAACCAGCACAGCGTTATCTCGATCTTTTCATGTTCTGTGCTGAGGTAGGTTTAACACGTGGTGTGTTTGTGGTGGTTCATGGTCACAAGATAGAGATGCCCCATTTCTATCTGTGGTAACTATTTGCATCAGTTGGCCTTTGCCATCGGGAGAGCTGCCTTGTCTACTAACTTATAATTTTTATTATGATATTGGAAGGCAAACAAGCAGACGGATTTCCTAATGGTGAGAAATTCACGCCGCCTAGAGACACCAAATTTGGTAATGGTGCGTTGCCAACCTGAGGGCAGGATGTTAGGCCTCGAGCAAAAGTAAGTTTATTAGAACGGAAAGAATAGTTAAAGCGGTGGTATCAATCTCTATATCAAATACCAATCGCTGCGAAACTCTACCACCTAGTCAGATGTCACGGTGTTAGTGACAGTGAGCGTTGTCTGGCGAGGAAAGCAGATGGTCCAATCTGCAAAGGAGCCCGGACCAAGACGGAATCTAATCAAGGATTAGAAAATACGTTTGAATAATAGATTGGCATGGACGACCACTTTTTATTTTTGAGTACTTTCCAACGCCCCTGTGGACTTGATTCCCTGGGTTCGGGTCAGGCAACAAAGGAAATAGAAAATGTGTATTTTTAAATTTTTACTAAAAATAATATTGCCGGGTTGGCGGTTGGTTGGCTTGCCACCTTTCTGCTTGTGGGACTTAGTATCTTTGGCTAGCTGTAGGTGAACCAGTTGTGCCCCTGCCTACGTCTTCGTAATATGAGCGTAAAGATATTTTTTTTTACTTTTCACGTACAAACACAGCTCTTACAACTGAATAATATTAACATTGGATAAGAAAGTTTGCAGTGGTCTTAACCGCCCCGGGCGTTTGCAACTATAATGGCCCTTTGGATCCGACCCTGATATATTGGCAAATATTATTAAAATTACCTTCGAACATTCGCCCGTCTTTCTGCCTGGAGTTCCAAAGCCATTGGTTCTACCTGAACCTTGGAGTCACTGTCTAGACCTGGCATTATGTCTGAAAATCCTTCACTGTCAATTTCATCTGAAAACATGTCACATTTTAGGGACCACCACCACGACTAATACAGTAATAATAATAAGAGGAGTTTTGGCGCCATCGTGAATGAACATGGTCGTATTTTTTCATAATTATTGAATTTCGTGTTTATATTAAGTGAAATTATGTAATTTAGGTGGGAATTAGTTAAGTTTTGTTCAGTGAACGTGCACAAATGAAATAGTCATGAAGAAATTAGTGTATCGTGAATTTCCTTGCTGCCGCCACATCTCCCAAAGTGAGCTTGTGTAAAGTGACCACCGCTTTGCTCAAGAGCCTGACGTGACTTTGTAAATAGTGACTAATGACTGTACGAGAATAACTGATACGGAAAACATGTGACTAACGACGAAATAATTAATACGGAAGACGTGGCAGCATGGCCTATAGGTTTTAGCCTGCCCCAGAAAGGGGCATATTAACTTAAAAAAATAAAAATAATAAGTAATAAGTGTATGTGTAATGTGTTTATAGAGAGACAGCTTATTTTCAATGTTAATCAATAGGCAAATATCATTTTAGATAGCAGATTCCCGACGGGAGCTGGCATTTGTGTGATAAACATTTGAATGTCTGCATTTCCGAGTCTGGGTGTTATTCTGGTATCTATTGAAGTATTTCCTTGTATTAGTATTGTTGACTAACACTCATAACCCAAGCATATTATATTAAGCATACTTTGGAGTTAGATTCAATTTGTGTAACTTGTCTATATTCTTATTTGTGTATATTCTTATTTATTAGTCTTAGTACTTTGTAAATAATCTTACCAGCATTTGGCAAAATATCACTAGCATGCAAACTTCCGTCGTAGTAGACTGTGCCTTCAGTATCCGGTTTTGTTTCTATAAAAAAATAGGTAATATTTTATTTGTGGGTGCGTAAGGCATAGTGGATGACAAAGTGATGTCAGCGCCCACTTCGGACTATACAGAACTACGGGTGGCTCTTTGTTATCTATGACGATAAGAACCATAACTCACCGAGATGCCATGGCGACGTGGCCAGCGACGTCGCCTACTAGTTCGTATTGAGATGTATGACGGCTAACGCACTTGGCGACCGAATGGCGAGGCAGGAACGCTAGACCTAGCCATGGCAACGTCCCTTGGTGAGTTATGGCCCTAACAATAACACGTGTGTTAGTTTAGTTAAATAAATAAAATAAAATGGGTCGTCAAAGTTGTTGTGTACTCAATTGCAAAAAATACTAGTAGGAATAGTAATAATTGTATTATATGATATATTTTTTTATTCTATATTAATATAATATTATAATATTACAATAAACATCCTGACGGATGTCTTAACCTAATTCACTTAGTGAGACTTGTTTTAGATGTTGTATTTATTTTACTTAATGTTTTTAGCTGGCCCACGGAATAAAATAATAATATTCACTCTGTGTAATATATCACACTTCACACAATCACACAAGGTCACATTGAAAAAAAAATTTTCAAGTTGATTTTATTTTTTTAATCACTATTTGACGTTTGATGACGCTGGAGTCACGCACTCAACGAATAAATAAATTATACACACACTGCAACTTTTTCCATAAAAAAATTACAGTAGCATTTTTAACATCTAGACAAATACTCTTAACATCAATCATTATACTTACGATTTATTAAACTTTAAATTATTAAGCTTGCTACGACGCAACCCTTCAAGAGCGAGTTCTACTCGCACCTAACCTTATACTAAGAAAGAAAGAAAAAAGGAAAAAAAGAAAATCATTTATTTGCGGAATATGCGTGTAAATGAGATGTTTAAAAATATTTAAGTATATCATCAACATATTATAAAAATATTTTAACATTTATAAAAAAATATTATGTAATTACCTATGCTTTAACTTTTAAGCCAATTATTTATATTTATAACTAGTTTAATTATTTATGATCAAAACATTTATAACTCTATAATTAAATTTAACCCTGTCTACCGTAAACTACCACCGATTCCAAACCTAGCCAGACAGGAAAAGAAACGGCGAAACAAACTCCTCGGCAACCATCACTTTCATAATATTCAGTTAATGATTATTAGTTATTTTACTATAAATTCTTATCTATAAGAAAATCCTTGACTTGATTACTATGTAAGGGTTATAATACAAATATTAAAGGTGTTTTAATTATTGAACAGTGTTCAGAACATCCAATAAAAATAAATCTAATATCCACACAAAAAACGTGGGTCATTTAAGTTTAGACTTTTGGTTTCCAATATTATGATATGTGTTTTCATTTGAATTAGGTACCTGAATTTATTGACGTGACAACGTCTTAAATTAGGTTGCGGCTCGGAGTCACTCATGAAAAAGTGTAACGCCCGGTAATGTTACGATGAGTCACCGAACGAGAGAGAGGCCCGCCGGAGCGGCGAATGCCTTGCGTCTCTCTCCCACTCTTTAGCAATATTCATATCAATAAATATTCTACCGAGAAAAAGACGTTGTCACGTAAAATCTTCACCCGTAAAACCAACTTTACAGGCAACCATTTTTTCTTAAATTTTTTTTTAATTCATGCAAAAAAAATTTTTTTACTTAGTAAAAGAAGAGAATAATTGAGCAGATAAGTAAGTAGGTACGCCATTTATAAATCAAGTTTTTTTTTAATGAAAATGTTCATTCTTAATGGAGTGAATAAAGTGGTAAAACATACTGTATCGAAGAATAAGTAATTTTATTAAAATAGATTAAAAGGTTTGGTATTTCCCGCACTTTAAAACAACTGATTCACTTAATATTTCTGGATTTTATTTGTAACGTTCGTTCACTAAAAAGTTCGTTTTAAAAGTGCGTCATCGTACAGTGATCGATGTAGAGGTGAGTCGTACAGTAGAACAGATCAGAAGATTAGGTATTTTCGGAGACTAGGCCGCACCTATTCCAATCTTCGCAAGACTTAGTCCACCTAGTCTCGTGTACCTCACATTCGTTCGATCACAGCGCTTACGCGTATCGCGTACAATACTCAATCGTTCATATTATTCTGTCTCACTCACACATGTTTTGCTTTATATCTGCTATCTTGCTCTAAGCAGGTGTAAACGAGACAACGCAATCACTACTTAGTATAAAACAGTCGCTTGCTCTGTCCCTATGTCCCTTTGTATGCTTAGATCTTTATTTTGATGCGGACAACGGATTTTGATGCGGTTTTTGTAATAGATAAAGTTATTTAAGACCTATATCCTATATATGTAGATTTCATAATCGCGTGAAGCCGGGAGACCCTCTAGTAAATTATTAAGGTCATATTTGTAAATAATATTAATTAAAATTCTTAAATACGCCAAATTACGTATTATTGGTATTGCACTCTAGATTAATAATATGTGACTGCTTTTGTAAGTTTAAAGTCCTAAGCGTGCTCAAGTGTAAGGGAGAGATGTTATTTTAGTAACAAATGATCCCATCTATTCTTCCTGGACTTACAGTACTCGCAACGTCTATTGTAGTCGATACTAGGTGAGACTAGGCGTAATAGGTATTTGGATCATGTATTTTTAAGGACTAGGAACAGCTGGACTTGATCTTAACTTTACTACATTACATCTCTAAATAGAGTTGTGTAGCTCACGAGTGAGTGATATAAAAGATATGTATCTTCGCCAAAGAGCTAATCATTCTTTAGCTCAGATGACTTTGAATTAAGGTCACCTGAGGTAATTGCGTACCATTTTGAGTTCGGCGAAGATGGAACATTTTTTACAAAATATATATAATAGTTATAGAAAATCTTTAATTACAAATG
>NJDD01011638.1:0-11760 GCA_002245505.1 Calephelis nemesis
TGCCATAGCAGTTCACCAACATACCCAATTGTCCCGCTACATCACAATACGCTAGCACACCATTACCTACAACAAAATAGCACCTGCTGAATAAGTATATATGAACCGATTCTCAAAAGTACACAAACATCATTTTAGGCTTTACTGTCAAACCTCAAAGCAGCAATTTTTTTTATTAAAAAAATATCTTGACGTCCTTAGCCCCATACAGCCTGACACACATAACTAGCTGAAGATACTAAGTCCTTCAATGTGATAGCTTGCAACCGGGCAGTTATATCCAATCTCAGGCAACTTTATTTTTATTGGAAAATTGAAAATTTACATTTTCTGATTCTTTTGTTGCCCAACCTGGGGTTCGAATCCGGGACCTCAAGAATTCAAGTCTGACGTCGGACCACTCGACTACAGAGGCGACAAAAACCATACATCAGAAAATTGAAAAAATGCATTAGATTGTTGTCCAACTAGGGAATTAAAGACAACCTTATTGAATACAAAATAAAACACTAGGGCATAGTTTAGCATGTCACAGTATGGGCATTAAGGAATTTTAAATTAAATTGAATCTGTAATAAACTTGATAATTCTAATAACAGTAGTTTTATCTACTACTACATTAAAGCAATAATTAACATATCCCTCTATACTGATCTCCAACTTAAAATCCAAGCCAAGTTTTGATCAAAATCAGTCTAATGTCAATGGTGACATTATCGAAAAACGTGTATAAGTTTGAGGCAATACATCTGTTGGTGTTGATTGATAACTTGTAAATTTACTACTACGGGTCGCAACCTTATCTTTAACTTAATATTGTCATACCTTTAGGGTTCCATGCCATAGCAGAAACATTATGGGAAGTAGGATGTTCAATGATCCCCACAGCATTTCCACTTTCAACTTCCCAAACCACTATTTGGCCAGCAACACTACTCCCAGCCAAATACTGTCCACATGGTGAAAATAAACACTGGGACATTGCACACTTTATCTAAAAGCAGAATGTAGTTTTTTTTAAATATTATTAAATCAAATATCATTTAATATATTTTATGTCTGTTCAAAACATTAACACAGTTAGCACAGTGTAATTTTTTTTTAAATAAAAATACTTGCATCCCAAAATCTCACTGCTATTACTTTATCTCACATTATCCTTGTTGAATTGTTTTGCTTAACTTGTTGAAAATTCACAACTAAAACCGGGATGTTGGTATAAGAGTAATGAATGTGGCTAGCTAGACAGTATAGTACAGTAGCAGGTACACAAAGATTGTGACACTTGATGCCTATCTCACAGAAGACTAAGTGTAAAGAAATGTGTGTGTTATTGGCAAACAAGGAGTTGGATTTCAAGATTGCTATTTTCAATTCACTTTTGGACAGTAGACATGCAAAGATGTTACATAGTTCATTGTCAATGTAAGGTTTAGATAAGTTTCTTGTACAAGTTTCCTTGTTTCCTACCCAACATCCCCCAAATTGAAACTGAAAACTGAAAAAACGAACTCCAATTTCATTACCACTAGACTACAACAAAGACATTATCAAGTATATCTCATAAGATGCTTGTCAGGTATTGCTCAAATTTACATGGGATTATCTTTTGTCTGGTAAATTCAAATCAAATCAAAGCATTAAAAGTAAGTATTAAGAAAGTAATTGTGTAGCAAATAAGTTTTTAGAAGTTGGCGAAAATTGGAGAACAAAGATGTTATAACAGATGATGCATTGCATAAACACCAAGCTAGCAAAATGCATTTTTACTTTATTGGAATCAATAATTCCAAATTTCTGGGTGATTGTCACACAAAAATAGCTTTTTTAAGTAGTGTTCTTACTATTAGAACCTTGAAAAAAACAGTATGCCACTTCTGAAAAATCATCTTTGTACAGATGTGTGTAATCAATATATAAATTGCAAAACATCAACAGCACCCTTGTTTTTGTAGTATGTAGTGATAAAACCTTGATAAGCAATACTTACTGACTCATGATTAAACGCCATTCTTTGTGCCCAGTTCTCTGTCTCTAAAAGTATTATTTCTCTATTACTTGGATATGCTAAATAACTACCTTGTGAAGGTTCAAAATCCATACGACCTGAAATTTACAAGTAAATATTTTATAATCACAAGTTTTATAAAAATAAAAAAGGTGTGTGTGCGATTTACATATGATAGCAGTGAAATTTCAGTAAATAGACAAAAGAATGAGATGAATATATATTTGTTTCTCTTACCTGCAAAAGAATGAGATGAATATATATTTGTGTCTCTTACCTGTTGTTTTTCCGATGCACCCGTTTTGAAATCACAAAGATTCTAAAGAAGTTTCACTTCAATAAAATGCACACAAACCAAATAAAAAAATATTTCTGCTGCCTGATGCGAAAAAATAACTTTAACAAACATACATAGTACATTCAATAGACATTAAATATTATTATGATATTGAAAGGCAAACAAGCAAACGGATTTCCTGATAGTAAGAAATTCACTCTCCCTAGAGACACCAAAGGTGGTAATGGTGCGTTGCCAAGCTGAGGTCGGAATGTTAAGCCTCAAGCAAAAGTAAGTTTACACTGCCTTAATCCCCGAACCGGAACAGGTCAATGGCAAGCACTGACATTATGGTAGCAGAAATAGGTAAGGTGGTGGTCCAGGGGAGTTACTGCAAAACTCTACTACCTAGTAGGGTGTCACGATGTTATAACGGTAAGCCTATATTGTCTTTTACAAGCTGCCTGGCAGAAAGGCAGCTGGTCTAATCTGCAAAGGAGCTCGGACCAACAAGGGGAAAATATTTCTGTATTATAATTTACAATACAAGTGTAATATAGAAAAAACTTACATATTACTTTGGCTGAAAAAAAAGTATTTATTTTAGGAACACATGGAAGTTCCTTTACCACTTTCTGTGTGTCAATGTCCCAAACCCTCATCACTCCATCACCAGATGCAGTACTTGCATATTTCATGTGTGGACAAATTGCTATGCTAAGAACTGGGCCCTTGTGTTCAGACATCACAAAAAGTGGTGCACCGCCTTCTAGGCTACAAATTTTGGCCTCCATATTTTCTGAGGTGCATCCAAGAGCCTGCAAGTTAATATAATATGTTTAAGACTGGAATGTTTTGAACACAAGAACCTCAATGGTTTTACAGGATTTATACATTTAGTTATCCAGGTAGAAGTCATTAGTTCCAGAAACAGGATAACACTATGATTGAACCAGACAAAAAAGAGCTTTGATTTATACAAATTGATTGCACTACTTTAACTATGTGTGTTGCTGAAGGAAACTGCATACAAAAAATGGACCACATTGAGCACATAGTCCCACAATAATCCACATAGAAAGCTTTTACTGGCCCACATCATTATGAGCGATTTTAAAGTGTTCATTCTAATTTTATTTAAGCTAGAATAAACACTATAATCAAGTTGATCTAAACAAATTTGCTAGAACTATTAAATATTACCTTCAATTATTGCATGAATTATGTATCCCGAAATCCCTATATGATATCCCCACCATATAGAGATATGGGCTCTGATTAATCCCTTTGTCTAGTTATAACATCATTTAGCAGTTTCAATATAATATAATAATAGAATAACAAACATTTACTTATGTATCAATTTAAACTATATGACAAATACAGTTAAATGTAATAAAAATTACCTCTATCTTAGGCTTAGAACTAATGTGTGTCACTGGTGCTGTAAATCTTGTAATAATTCCATCTTTGTCGAAGGCTGGGAAGGTGTATGCTTGGACTGCATGATTGTCAGTAGCCACAAATAGTCTATTATCTTTGAAACACACAGCTGTAGCACTTTCTCCTACACAATGTGAAGTAGGATCGTCATCTTCTATGTCAAGCCAAATTCTTACATCACCATCATGACCACAAGTCACTATGTGCCTGGAATTAATCATAAAAAAATAATTAGCATAATTTACACCATGAATGTCTGGTTAAACTACATAGTCAGACCTCATTCTGTGGCTTAAACTCTCAACATTACTGGTTAACGAAATTAAGTAATAAAAAATAAAATAATGTCTAGTCAACTCACCTTCCATCTTCGGTGTAACAAACATCGGTATGACCCTCAGCGTGGGCGTACCTTAGTGGCTTACTATCAATTTTCACCATGTTATTAAATTTAATACTACTATTGAAATACTACTTATACACAAAACAGTCTCAATTCCTTAACTTGTGCAGAACTTCTTACCAATAATCTAATTTATTTTATTACTTACTAAACAGATTACTTAGTTTCTAGTTTATTGTATTATTAACATAAAATATTTAAAAACTTTCTTCTTTTTCTTTTGTATACATGGCTTTCAATAGTATTTAATAAACTTTAACCGTTCATACAACTTAACCTATTTAGGTACTTATTTATTTACGTTATGACTTTTGGTTTGTTTTGGCGCCAAAATGTAAATGACAATTGACAACGAGGGAACTGTCATTTGGGTTGAAATCAGTGTTACCCAACAAAAAATTCAAATTGACTAAATTAAACATAATTTACAATATGACGTGAAATTGAAACGATTATAGGTTTTTATAACTAAATTATTTAGGTAATCAAAATTACTTTCAAAATACAAAAATATGGTTAGTTTTACTATTTTCATATCACGATACGTATTAAAATTTTAGGTTTACAATTTGGCATCGGAGTTCGCATTTTGTTTCTGATGTGACCACTGCAATCATTGAAATCCAAGCCAAGTCTTATTAATCAGCTCAGTGACAACGCTTATACTAAAATATTTTTATCACAGCAAGACTTTCTGATAACTGAACCAATTTGAGTATTAACATATACCAAAATAAAGGCTGTGGCTTCCGTATCTCTATTTCTGCAATTTGATTTTTGTTTGAATTTAGCTTTAGCCTCACATGTTTGTTTATTAATATAGCACAAAGACTTATACGTTTTAGGAAGTCTTGTGGTTACTTTGTACTATCTCTGTAAAAATGTATTTGTGCTATGCGAACGAAATCGTAATGTAGGTAGGTATTTTGTTTCAGTTAACGTACTATGTAGACTTCACTATATGGACTGTCACTTATTGTTATGTGTATTGTGTACCTATTTAAAGCTATCATTAGGCAATGGAAAAACACCTAGATATTACTTGTTTTAGTCTGATTTATTGTTATTTCGTAATCACACTCCATGTACACGCCTTTTGATTGCGTTTATATGAAATTCCTAACACTACATTTTTTTATCGCCTCTGTGGTCTAGCGGTCCGGGTGTTGGACTTGACTGCATGAGGTCCCGGGTTCGAATCCCGGGTCTAGCAACAAAAAGAAAATTGGGTTTTTCCAATTTTCTAAAAATGTTGGTCGGGATTGGAAATGTGCCCGGTTGGCGATAGGCTTGCCACCTATCACATTGTGGGTGCTTCTTCGGCTTCGACTTCGGCTAATCGTGGGTGCCCTGGTTGTACCTCTGCCTACCTCTTCGGGGACATGGGCGTGAAGATACTTTTTTTTTACATTTTTTAAATCTTCAAAAATTAGTTGCAATATCCTTTAAACTCTAATTTCATATTTTTGTTTAACCCTTCTATTTCAATTTCAATAAAATATACATAATACAGATACTTTAGTTTTCGGGCACATACTAATAATAATAATAAGAGTATGTTCAGGGGGGTTACCATAAGCTCTTAAAACAGTACTATTTCAACAATACTAATTGTCAGTCGAGAAAGACAACCTTATGTCGTATACCATAAAGTTGCTTATAAAGGCAGACATTTAGCAAGATGGAAATAATACTGCTTTAAGCGTTCATGGTAGGGCCCCTGGTAACATTCATTTATGTAAGTAGCAAGAACCTAGTTGAAACTAGAGGTTTGCACAGAAAATTATTACTTCCGGTATTTTTCCTCAGGTACTTACGAATAATTGAAGACTCGAGGAAAATTTCACCATTTGCCTGTCATGCGTCGCGTGTACACATAGAAATAGGAATATATAAAGAAGTGCAACAATGTTCTATGGCAAATTTAATTGTTTAAATACCCTTGGAATCGACATATAACTTAACAATTTTTTATTTTACGTTCCCAGAAAAGAATATTTTGATAAGATCAGAACGATTGATAAAATAATACCATTGCCACTGAAAATATCAATCACAATCTAGCTTAATAATAATTCTTTTAAGTGCTCACTTATAAAGTTCCTATCAGCAGGCTTGGAGGAGATAGCGATTTTGCTGTGTGACCGAAATGAAAAAATGTGATACTAAAAACCGTAAGAAAAAGTGGGTGGAATAAAACCGTTACTTAAGACGTGCGCAAGTGCGACAGTCGTATACACAAGCGGGTAGTGTGTACCTATCATGTACCTATGGTGTGTACTAGCTTTCTCTTTCTACCTCACTCCACCCCGCCAATGCATAGTATAAACTCATGAATTGTGTCGATTCTAAATTAGCCGAATGAACTTCGTTCTTACCTGAGTGTCCCACGACAACACATTTATATTTTAAACGTTAAATAATTTCAGGAGGTCGGTAACATTAAATTAAATTATTAAATTTTAGAATGTTCCTATGTAAAATAAAAATAACAAACCGGTGATTTCGAAATAAAAACCGAATGCTACCGGTTTGGCCAATCTTTGGTTTTCTCAGGAGATTTCGGCACCGGAGCCAGTGTTGCCATCAAGGCCACGAAGAAATATGCTAAGCTGGTGTTTCAAATTTGCCAAAATTATGCTAAAAGTTTTATAATTATGCTAAAAAATGTGCTAACAACTTTTCACGTCGAAATAAAGCGAATTTTAACGTTAATGCATGTTGTTTCAATCAAGTACAATAGTGTAAAATTATGTGTGCCTCAATGAACATGTATTTAAATAAATAATAGTATAATTCTTTCAAAGGTACATACTTAATTTATAAAGTGCAATTGAGATTCCTACCTATACAAGCATTCTTTATACTTAAAATCATTTCAAATTAATGTTAGAAATTGTGCCTGGATGTTCGTAATATTTACCTAAAATTATAAAAAAGTTAAAAATTAAACTTCAAGCTCCAAAACCGTCAGGGGCCCTACCATGATCGCTTATAACAGTATTATTTCCATCTTGCTAAATGTCCGTCTTTATAAGCAACTTTATGGCATACGTCATAAGTTGTCTTTCTCCGATGACAATTAGTATTATTGAAATAATACTGTTTTAAGAGCTTATGGTAACCCCCCTGCTCGCACAAAAATCACACTGAAGCGGGTCGGACTGCATCGCATTGGCGGTAACTAACGGTATATAACGGTAACGGTATGTAACTAAGCGCCAGAGTAAAACAACAAAATAAAGTGGCACATCTAGTAGTTGTAATTAAAGAAATTAGCGTTAAAATGTCATTAGTGCTCTATTCTTATTATATATAATAGTGATATCGTGACCTTTGGTTACAATAGGCCGCATCAGGGAATGCACGCGAGGTGTATCGCGGAAAAATCTACGCCGATGCGCTCTGGCACAGTGGCCGTTGATCCTTACAAAATGTATGCAAGCGATCTAGGCAGTGTCTGAATACTTCTTCTTCTTCTTCTTTTGTATAAATGGCTTTCAATCGTTTTTCACGACTTATTTAGCCAATGTCAAGTATGGGTCTGAATACTTGCAAGTGTCTTAAGATTATAGACGAGTGATATTATTTTATTTACAACTTGTTTATCTGCATTCATGAATTTGAAAAGTGTATTTACTAAGTTGTTCGATACATTATATAGATTGAAAAAAAAACAATAGTTATACCAAAGAAATACCTACTACAAAGGTACGAAAACGGACAATTTGTCAAATAATTGAACTTTCATCACATGATTATCTAATATGCTATATGCTAAACAACACATAAACATGCTAAACGACCAAAAAATATGCTAAATTTAGCTTAAAATATGCTAAATTGGCAACACTGACCGGAGCAAAGCACTAGCTGACACCAAGCTGACACCACGGATGATTCATGATGATGACAATTCATGACATTTTTCGGTGGTGTTCCTAGTTGTTATTTTATTTTACAGCCATTTGGTAGAAAAGTATACGAAAGTTGTCAACTTATTTAATAAAGGTAGAGGAGGCAAGAATCTATTGTAGTGATTTTAGCGGTGCGAGGAAGATACTTGTGCAATCTAATAATTATTCTGAAACTTGATATCTATCGATAATTATTTTATTGAAATTATTATAATAGGTAATCGAGATCCAATTTCTGCTATTATTAGATAATATTAACTACAAATGCACATGGCAGCACTAACCTGGTGACCGACCAATGATAAATTCACAATTCGTAAATTTTTTTCGCAATTTGTGCTCGGAATTTAACGAGAGTGATCGTTAACCTTGCACTTGATCGTAGAATTATTTTTAGGTTATTTGCCGGTGTATCGATAATTTAAAAATAAATTTAAATTTTAGAGCCAAGTGTTTTAGTGTTATATTTAGCAAATGTAAGTATTCTATAATTATTGATATTTGTTATCTTTAATAGAGATTATTGTTACTTTTTCCATGTTCTATCAAAGATCTATTTTTAAAACTAGTATTCCATCTAGTTTATGATTCAATAGTGAGACATAAAAATTCAAAATACCTAGTATGGATATTGAATTATTATAATGATAATTATTTAAAATTTACCTGTTCGGTATAATGTCCCGAATAACATAAAGTTATTAAAATTCAAAAAGTTTTATTTAAAAGTTTCCCATATGTTTATGCTAGGCAAGTGCTCATACTTTATAATAGAATTTGTTTTTAAATATCTAATAACCGGAGTTGTAAATTAAGAAAAATATGTTTTCGTTCTACTTTTCCAAGCTGACTTTGCTTTTTGAAGCTTTACAGAAATAAATATAGAACTATGGTTTATATTTTTTATTTTTTTTGGATTTCAATCTTAATACTTAATCAAATTTATCCATTGTTCAAACTTTTTTTTCAACATTTATTTTATAATTTTAAGATTGTTTATAGCTATATTGTTTACATGCTTATAAACGAAAATAGTTTGTTTTTTAATTAAAGCAAACCAATTAATGTTAGTCATATAGCTCAATAAATTGTTGTATTGATATTTATTTATTAATTATTTTTAGATGGCTGAAAACGGATTCCTTAAGCAACAGCCTGGGTTTGCCACTCTGGCAATACACGCTGGACAAGAACCAGAGAAATGGAAGTCTGCAGCAGTTGTTCCACCCATTGTTATGTCGACAACATTCAAACAGCCTGCACCAGCTGAACACACAGTAAGATAATTTAATAGCAATAGTATTGCATGAAAATTGACTCCAAGTTCCATACAAATTTGCAATTTGACTAAAAAATATAAGACAATGTTCATACAAAAATTCCACATCAAAATTGGTTCATCTATTCAAAAGCTGTGATGCGACAGACATACATACAAAGTCACATCAAACTTGTAACATTTTCAATTGGGTGTTACAAATACTTGCATTATTTTTAACCACATGAAAACTTGTACTATAGTCGTCACTTTTTCTTTTAAATGAAAGCAAGAATTCCCTGTGTTGATCACCATGGTGTCAAATAGACCATCACCTGTTTGCCATTAAATCCTAACAAAAAATTGTTTTGGCTGCAAGATAGTCTAAGTAGTATTCCTTCTATTTTTATTGAAATTCATTCATTTTAAACATCTTGCCACAATATCTAGAGATGGGTTCATAAAGACAAACTTTAATGTCAGATAGAGAAGTTTGTTATATATCAGAAATTTCACAAATGTGACTTTAATTGTTAATAATTGCACAATCATCTCATAAATTTGAAATCATTATCTGTTAACAATATTTTCTTACTGTTACTTCTTTTGTTTGATAAAAAAGATAATGCCTGAATAAAATTTTAGTTAAATCTATGTATAGAATTTTAATAAAATAATAAAAGTAACAAGGACGCACACAGACAAAATGTAAAAGTAAAAGTATCTTCACTCCCACATCCCCGAAGAGGTAGGCAGAGGCGCAACTAGGGTTCCCACTACTGGCGAAGATACTAAGTCCCGCAATGTGATAGGTGGGCAAGCCTATTGCAAACTGGGCACCACCACAACCACATTTTTTGTTGCCTGACCCAGGAATAAAACCCGGGACCTCATGAAGTCAAGTCCAACACCTGAACCGCTACACCACAGAGGCGACAGACAAAATGTTTTTTTTTAACTAACTAACCGACTAAGTCCCACAATGTGATAGGTGGCAAGCCTATCGCCAATCGGCCACATATCCTATCCTAGGCAACATTTGTTTTATTAGAAAATTGGAAAAACCCAATTTTCTATTTGTTGCTCGACCCGGGATTCGAACCAGGGACGTCATGCAGTTAAGTCTAACAACTGAACTACTAGACCACAGAGGCGAGAGATGTTTTTTTATATTTTGTATTTTTCTCACAGTCCAGGTATTATTCTTAATCAAAGTTTCTGTAATAAAAAGTCATATTTATTCCATATATACAGCAATAATAGTACTTCTAAATTGTTTATAATCAATTTCAACCTATTCTTGATAATAGTTAAGATCACATACAGATAAGATACTATGAACAAGGTATGAGATTATTGGTTCTAGTTTGCTCATTTAGATACACAAATCAAAGCAGGTAAAATCGGCAGGATTAATTACAAGTAATGAATTTTTTTAGGGTTTCGAATATGGCAGATCTGGCAACCCAACAAGAAATACTTTGGAGGAGTGTTTGGCTGCTTTGGAAGGGGGTACACATGCCTTAACATTTGCATCAGGATTGGGAGCAACTACATCTATTGTATCACTGCTTAACAGGGGTGACCACATTGTAAGCAGTGATGATCTATATGGAGGCACTTTTAGATTATTCAGGTATATATTTCATGTTAATTGGTTAAAATACAGGTTGATTATATAAAAATAGGCAAATAATATTAAGCATTATTATAGTTCAAGGATTATTTTTTTGCTATTCTAATAATACCTGTCTACTTTAAATATTTGTGAAGATTTATAGGTTTTTGGATTTGGTGTTTGTAACTCGAAGTGATTGGGACAAAATTTGGAGATCCTTGATAAGATAGACTATTATTCTTAAAAAAATATGCTTATTCCATCAATATTCCACTATAGTTATTTTTTTGAAATATTACGAGTAGCAGACAATTGAGGTTTTGAAAACCCTTTTGGGAACACTTTAGGGCCTTGCACTTTAGCCTTGATATAAATTTATAAAAAAATATATTAATCACTCAACAAATGTTAAACAAGCTCCAATAATTGAAATCAATTTGTAGTTTTTATTCACAAACTCTACAAAAGGTCAAGGCTTCACAAATATTGGCGGTCCAGATTTCGCAGCTTCCGGGTGTAATGATCCCAATTAAATGTTATTAATCAAAAAGCAGTAAAACAGCAAAAAAAAAAGCTGATTTCGATTTTTATAAATAAGTCATCTGCGTACAATAGTGTTGCCTAGAGGTACTTCATGCTGTGAAGATCGACTTGAGATAAAGTTAAGGGTTTAAGATCGCCAGCTTTATTTTTATATAATATTTTTTTATTATCTTTTAGTAATAATAACACGTATTTATTTCATCATTTATTTTTATGTTGTAATCATAAGTAATTATTAGCAGTTTTACATGATTTCTCACTATTTACACATATTTGTAGATAAAAATATTCGA
>NJDD01011640.1:0-17453 GCA_002245505.1 Calephelis nemesis
TACACATTTTTTAGCGGAAAATTTGCAAATTAAATAATTTTATTTAGATTTAATCTAATGGTCCCTAAGTTTACATGTAAGGATCAAATTTTGTACCCTTTCTTAGGCACCGTACAGTCCCTACACATAGTGGTTTAGGGTTCTGGCGCCTTCTAGAGAAAAAATAGTCGCAGTTTTTTTTATTATTAAATTTTAAGTACATATTGGGTATAAAAACTACGTTATTTTTTTAACGCAATCATTTTTATTTAATGCTTTTTAGTTTATTTCTAATATTATTTAATTTAATAAAATAAGACATCGAGATAGGTGAATGTAGTATCGGTAAGGAAAACTCGGCGAAATCCGTGTAGGTAAATACATAAAAAATATAACAGCCAAATTGAGAACCTCCTCATTTTTTAAACTTGGTTAGAAATTGGTCGATTTTGATGGCATGAATGAACACAAACTTAAACTTAACTAATAAGAAATTGGCGTTACCCATGCCAAAAATTTAAAAAAAAAGATGATGCCCGCCATTTTGTCTTATATTAAAATCTCGCACAGTAATATTAAGGAGTTTATGTACAAGAGGTAAATATATCGGCATTCTACAGAAAACAGTTATGGTAGAACCAAATCTCTATATAAGATTTCCAACATGTTACATAAAGACTAAAAGATTAAAAAATAATAAGTGTTATGAGTACAAACACAAAATGTTGTCTTGTAAGTAAATACTAATCTTAATTCATATTTTCTAATGTAATTATAATCTAAATTTAATGTTATTTAATTGTGCATGTCAAACTATTAACCAAAAGTTGAAAAACTTTTATTATCTTAACTGATGTAAAAAAGCAGTAATGTTTGTACCACATTTTACGCAAATAAATGTTTGATTATTTGATAGTGAAATTGTATTTTAGTGCTAGATTATTTATTAAAAATTATACATAACAGCTTGTAGTAAAAAAACGCCTGTGTAGTCTAGCGGCCCAGGTGTTGGACTTGACTTCATGAGGCCCCGGGTTCGATTCCCAGGTCGGACAACATAAAGAAAATGTGGTTTTTCCAATTTTCCAATAAAAAATAAAAATTGCTCGGGATTGGATATGTGTCCGGTTGGCGACAGGCTTGCTACACCTTTTAAGTCCCACAATGTGATGTGGGATTTAGTGTCTTCGGCTAGTTGTGGGTGCTCTGGTTGTGCATCTGCCTCCGTCTTCGGGGATATGGGCGTGAAGATACTCTTTGTAGAAAAACTGTCAAGAGATTGAACGCTGAGAATGTCATGACGAAAACATAAATTAAATTTATCAAATTAAATGAGAAATAATATTTATAAAACTAAGACGAGTTAAATTTCTAAATTCCATGAAGTTGCGGTCAGCTGTGAAACTCAAAAGAATGTAAAAAGCTGAAACGCTTGAAAGATATTCAAGGAAAACTGAATTACACAGAACTAAAGAAAAAGCAACGAAAATGGAGCTTGTTACTACATGTCATTATAATATAAAAGTCAACTGCGCAAAGCTACATTTTTTTTATGTGAGAGATCAGCAAATAAGAACATGACTCTACTGATGTGGCCTAAAACCTTGGCCTATAAATACCAAAGACTTTAAAGGTGCGTCGCTGTCTTGACGCCGGAACGTTGTGCAAGTCTGCCGGCTACCCAAACCCCACACCTGAACATGACAGAGTCATGTAGCGATAGATCAGATGGTCAGACAGGCAGATGGTCTATATAATTTAACGGACCCAGACCAACACGGAAAGAAATGGTAGGAGAGAATCTGGGTATACATGTTGGGGTTTGTTAGAAACCTTTAAATACGAGAGCTGCTAAACCGAATTAATTACGGGATTTTTCCTAATTCGTCTTGGCCGTGATTAGTAAAATATCTATTTAAAATTTCAAATTACTATTTTTTTATATTTGAATAAAAAAAATGATACCAACCAGACACATTAAACCATTTTTTTCACTGGTCAAAGTGCAGAGAGTTCTTATGACTACGGTCCTTGTAACATGAACTACATGGAAACTTAAAAAAGTTGTGTTTTTTTCTGCTTTTATGATACGAAAGCACATACAAAAAAATTGCATTACACGCTTAAAGCTTCACAGCACAAAGCAGTGCACAGTAGCGTGTTTCTGTATAAGTTACCAACGTTCCTAAAAATAAATAAATATTTTTTTTATTGCCCGACCTGAGACTCTTACCACTTTATCAAGGTTAACCTGTGATCGTGTCTTGTAAGTTATCTGAAAAGACGGCAGTTAGACTATATTTTCAAAGGAACCCAAGGGTGGTGGTCTTGGCCTAGTTATCGACCGAATTCCGTAGCAAAAGGATCGTTAACTATGTTGAGATCCCGGAACTAGCACGGAAAATGTATCGTACCTTTTAGCAAAAAAACCTTACCTGTTATCTTATCTGTCTGTATATTTTTTGTTACGTGATTATAAGTGGGTAAGTTAGTATCTTCACGCCCATATCCCCGAAAACGTACGCAGAGGCACAACCAGGGCACCCGCGACTAGCCGAAGACCTATGTCCCACAATGACTATCGCCAACTAGGTGGCTATCGCCAACCGGGCACACATCCAATCCTGAGCAACATTTTTTTTAGAAAATTGGAAAAACCACAATTTCTTTTTGTTGCCCGACCCGGGAATTGAACCCGGGAATTGATGAAGTCAAGTTCAACACCTGGACCGCCAGACCACAGAGGCGACGACAGCTAATAATAAAATGTTTTCGATTCTTCTTATTTTTTTTTCTCGCGAGGCAGTTTAACCAATACTCGACGGTTAGTTAATAAGTTAAAGATTTTAGTCATGAATTTTTTGTGTACTTAAATGATATGTTCATAAAATCTTTGTTTTTTTGCAATTACTCTACACGTAAATTGATTTTTTGTATATTACTATTAAATCTGTGTAACATTCATTAGATAGGTACTAATAATGTGGATTCAAATCGAAGCAATTAAATATTTAATACAGAATGTAATATGTACATTTGAATAACAATATGCTCTAATCCTTATCATGTGCCTTTGAAGCATTACACAATTGTTTTCTCGTAATATTAACTGATAACAGTAAACTTGTAAGCCAGATATATTTACTTTCGTCAAATTGTCTTACTATGTACGAAAAAAACGGATTGCACTCCGGGAGTGCGGGCAGAAGTGAAAACTTGATATTAACGTTGTGCATTTTTGATATTTTGGAATGGTAAGGGAATAATTTTGCACGCATTGCTTTAATTATCAGTATGAAAGTACCATCATTAATATGGGAGTATTAATTTATTACGCTATTGTACACAAACATAACAAAACGAACATTCGCCCAAGCGTCCTGCGCCGTCTCATTCGCGCAAGCGCCCTGCTTCGTCTTACGAATTGCCGATCAGGTCACGTGTCCTGACGCGAGTTTAGAAGTTTTCACCCATTCCAAAAAAAGTGCGCAACGCCGCTAAAGAAGTTTTCACTTCAAAAGCCCCCTTATTCTCTTGCTTCTGATCTGTGTGTGGTACGTTACGATCCGTTTGTAGTTGGATGCATCACAAGTACTTATATGGTTTACGGAAAATAAAATATTGTCTGTTCAGTTCTATTCTATACAAGACTATGTTTATGTACTTATATGTATTTCTTTGACATCCTCTGTAACCTTACAGCTTGACTTATTTTAGTATATTTTAAATGTGACGTAGAAATTGTCTTCATCTACAACTATTCTTTTTAGACGAATAAAAAAATAGAGGTTATCAGTTCATGTGTATTTTTGTACATTAGTTTCGCTATTACTCTGCTAATAACGGACCAATTTTATGATTTTAATGCGCTGATTATTTTTGGAAAGCTAGGTAATCATTCCGAAGTGATCCCACATAAATTTTATACTGATCCCACCAGTGGTTTTCGTAAAATTTCGTCTATTTTGACATCGTTATTTATAATGGCGTAAACATAAATCAAAAGTCATACGTTGTTACTACATAGTATAATTAAAAGTATATTAAAAGTACGTCTCTATGTGTGCTTACATTTTTAAAACTACGCAATGGATTTTAATTAAAAAAAAATAATTAAAGACCTTCCTTTTAAATGTATTGTAACATATTTGTCCACCCATACGAAATTTGGATGGCTGTTAATTAAGTATAACTCAAAACTGCTGGTGGAATGTTGATAACATTTATGTGGGACCATCTCGGAATTATTTTTCGAAAGCGGGATTACCAAATCGGAACTTTTCGGTTTTTGTGTCGATTGGTGTCGGATTTTTGCAGTTTTAATCAATTATCTACGCATCAACCATGTACATTTACTATTAAAATTATGCGCTTCGGCTTTACACTTAATACTTTTATTACTTTTATTTTTAAATCGGCTGACCTAATCTAAATTTAAGTGAAATGATTAATTATGTGTAATAACAACTTTATATAGAAAGAGTCATTCTAGAGTAAGGGTTCATTATTTATTTACTACCGTTAATTCATTCAATCAATGTCCATTGATATTTTGAATAAAATGTATCTTTACTCGACCACGGTAATGTCAAAAATAATGCTCAAACTTTTAAATAAAGAAACACTTGTACTGTTTTACGAATCACTACACGCGATTTAAAATTATTGACCGCCTCGTTGGTCGAGTGGCTAGCTTACTCGCCTAACTACATCGACCAACCGCGAGGCTCGGGTTCGATTCCCGACGGGGGCAGGCATTTGTGTGATGAGCATTTAGATGTCTGCATTTCCGGGTCTGGGTGTTTATTAAATTTATTCTGGTATCTATGTAAGTATTTCTATGTATTAGTATCGTTGACTAACACCCATAACACAAGCATTTAATTTGCTTACTTTGGGGTTAGATTCAATTTGTGTGACTTGTCCAGGGGATATTTATTTACCTGTCCCGACGTATACTTTTTTTTTATTGGTTTAAATTTTTATCTATATATTTTGTTAGCTCATTATTTCTTTTACATGGGCTGTTAAACCCACATACTTTCATATATTATGTTTGTAAACTTCAGTTTAAGTTTCTTAAATAAGACGATGTGAACAGTCCTACTTACTGTTCTAATATATTTGATATTTTCCATCGTTGGCGCTTGGTAAAACTTCTAAATATCCACATTTTTAGATAAAGAAACACTTGTACTGTTTTGCGTATCACGCGTTTTTACCAAGCGCCGGCGATTCTCTCCCTGGAGATGTCAGGAGAGATCAAAACATTAATATTTTCAGGAACATATTGAAACGTCACTTTCTACGTTTAGGTTCACTGTAATTGGGTTAGATTGAACCTTTTCTGTTTGTTATTGCAGTCATATAAACATAAATTACTGCATATGGAAACAATATTACATTCAGTATATAGATAACTTTTGCATTTTCTATGTTTTTAAGAGCGGCGTTGTGTAATATCGCTTTGACTGTTGCTCTATACCGTAAGGTTGCCTGGAAGAGATCGCTAATTTATATAGCCACTTTATCATCATTTAGTTTTTATTTTTTAAATTTATGTATTTTTTATGGTATAGTGTAAATTGTAGATTACAGATTAAATTAAATTGTAAATGTCTTAAATTCGGGTATCATGGTAATCTAATCATGACTTCAATTTTGTTTAAGAGGACATAATTTTAAGGTTCCTACCCCGTTTTTATTACACACATAAATGTACACTGTTTACACACTGTATATATGTAGGTTTTTATATAATGCATGAAATAAATTAATACATTTTTGGCACAATATAATACTAAATACAGTCACACCTACCATAATATAATACTAACCGACCCGGCAAACTTAGCATTGCTCGATATTAACAACTACTAACTGTTTGTAAAAAATATTTTTCTCATTTTCCCTAAAATTTCCCCACTTTTTTCAATAGATCCTCACTTACTATAAGTAACACAACAAAAAAGTTAGCAACTGATCCATCTGTTTATGCATAACACAATGACTGCGCGACACGGCGATTTAATTAGATATATTTACCTAAAACATAGGAAGGGGGTTTATTTACTATTATAAGCGCTTGATAAAGCCGCATATTACGTTATTAAATCTTAAAATAAATTTGTACTATTTTACTTGTTTTGTTTTTTTAATTTTGCAAATTCACCCAATTGCCTAAGATAAGGTACAGCGTCATGAGAGCAAACAATACCTACATATAATTTTAAATGTGTAATGTTTAATTTTTGACATTTAATTTTTGCTCATTTTGAAACCATACAATGTCATATTCAGGTTCAATTCTTGTGTCGAGCATCAAAAAACAAAATAGAAAATGTGTGTTTTCAATTTTCAAAAAAATGACGTTACTCGGGATTGAATATGTGTCCGGTTGGCGATAGGCTTCCCGCCAATCATATTGGGGGACTGAGTGTCGGCAAGTCATGGGTTCAATGGTTGTGCTTCTGCCTACCTCTTCAGGGATGTGGGCGTAAAGACACTGTATAATTTTAAAACTGTAACAGTGCAAGTGCACTGCAAGTGTAGTTACTTTATTATTACAGTGTGTAATGTGTAATAGTTAATTTTTCAGTTAAAACATAACATTAAATTTGAATCGAAACGTCGAGCACTAATCTGTACATGAATCACAACTCACGTAGTATACCTGAGATAATAAACCGGGCCAATCGTCGAACACATAACAAAAGCGGTAACCTAACTATCGTAAAATTCCTCACAATCGAAAATGAGGTTCCCGGATAGTTTTTACTAACCATAAAATACTTTTCTAACATTATAAATCGCTTTGTACATCGTAACTAACATTTTATTTGTATTTTAGAACTATTGTGGACTTCTATATTTTTGATGCTTTGAAAATTACTTATGAACATATTATTGTCTATAACATATATTCTTCCAGAATAAAATGTGACATTACGTTGGTTTTTTTATTGTCCTTGAAGCTATGGCATAATTTTTGTTTTGGGGAAGTATTTCAAAGACGTAAATAGAGTATACCTAGTCTAAAATAGTTCATACGGAAGTTCAATATATACAATATTAGCTGACCCTGCAGATGTTGTTCGGCTACTTTTTTTAATGTTAGTTTTGTAAAAAAAATGGGGTGAGTCACTCTTGTCACTTAGGGGTAAGAAAAATAGATGTTGACCGATTCTCAGGCCTACTCAATATGCTCACAAAGTTTCATGAGAATCGGTCAAGCCGTTTCAGAGGAGTACGGGGACAAACATTGTGACACGAGAATTTTATATATAAGATTGTTATCTAATAACGTTATTAAATGTCTAAACGCGGGTTTAATTTTTTAAGTCCAAACTGCCTATATTCATGTGATCTACATAATGTAAAAGGTTTAATAAAACTGGTACAAAAGTGTAAATAAGATAACTAAATTATTTAAATAAACTTAAGGCCTTACTTCCTTTATCCTTACTTAAAATAGTAGGTAAATTTCATAAGCTTAAACATATTTTACATTTTAAAACTGCCTATATTGTTACATTCAACTCTTTATAGAAGTTCTATAATAAAATTTTCATTAACCCCCGTCAAAACCTACATGTAGTTAAAAACCATCTCAATCATGTCAGATTTCAAACAAAACAATCCGCATCGAAATCAGTCTACCCGTTCAAAAGTTATGACGCTACAGACCCATACAAATACATCAGGCTTGTAACACGAGGGGTGTTTTATGGTTAAAAACTAAAAAATTGTGTGTGTACTTAGTAAGTTATACTTCTTCGGCGTAATAAGATAAAAATCTGTTTAAAATTTTATCTTGTGCCTTATTTTACATTTGTAGACAAAATGACACTAACCATAGAAAAATGGTATTGAATACATTAAAAGTTTTATTATAATGCATTATTTAGTTAAATAAAGTTTATTTTAATAAAAACTAAAATGTTATCTATAGCTAACTTCATCATGTCGGTTTTTCGTGACGGTGTGCGCGCGCATCGTAAAAATTTACCCTCATCATTTTTTCCTAACGCGCCAAAAGAAGTATAACTTCAAAAAATCAATTAAGTAAAAACAATTATACATGTATTCAATTTTACAAAAAGTACTAGGTACAACGCAAAATGTTAAATGCCAACGCTCTCATGCGGCTCTTATGTCTAATACTTAAGCAATTTCCTCTGAGGTGTCTTTAGTCACAAGCTACAAGAGAAATTATTACACCCCGAGTTTGTTCCAAAGTGCTTTAGGAACCCAACGCGCAATCAACAATTATTCACGAATATAAACGTCATGTCACAATGGAATTAACTCTGTTAGCTCGTAAACATGTTCTGACAGTGATTTATGGCATTAATTCCACAATTCCAAGCCATAATCATTAAACACTTGTTTTACAAATACGCCATACATTATATGAAATTGTAGCAACCGAAATATTACTATTACTCGGGTGATCCATTATCCGTATAGTAAAGGATAATGTTAATATGGCCACTATGTAATGTCTGGACTATTAATTCACTCAGAGTGTGAAGTTTTAAAAGATTTCCGCAAACAAAAATTTACCTAATTTTAAGAAAAGATTTAAGGAACATTACTTATCGTTGACATGATAACATACTCATATATTATCCTGCTAAGATATTTTAATAATGATAATTATACCTGATTTATTTTTACATGCTTGAATATTATACTTTTATTTATTTGTTCTAAGTATAGCTATAGTTAATTGTTTTTTGTACACGATGCCTTCCATTTTATTTTCACAGCTTCATTTTTTTGGATTGGCAGTATAAATTTCTTTAGTTAGAGATAAGCGCGCCTTTTGTGTATTTTTACTTGTCATGTATTTTACGTATTTTTGTTTTTTGTGTGCAATATAGTGTTAAATAAATAAATAAAACCGTCAACATTATGTAAGTATATCTAGTAGGTATCTAATAATAACTTTAATACTTATTTAAAAACCACATGTTGAAAAATGATATGTTTAAGAATGACACATACATTTTTAAATAACTCCAACATTACCTATACAAGTAGTGTTGCAATGTAGCACTTTTAATATATTTTTATAATTTACTTTAATATACTTTATTTTAGTCATAAAGAAATTGACATTGCTATGCGTGTACTGATGAAATATTAGGAATGCTAAAACTAAGTTAAGTGAGTAACGTACTTATAAATATGTGAACTAAGCCTTACTAATTACGTTACAAGTGGAAAAGTAAGAGTGGGGAAGGGCACCATTGGTTTTCACAAACAAAGTTAAGGAGCAAACTGGATAAATGCAAACTGGATAAATGGATAATAATGATGATACAGGGTATGCACCACCAACATGAAGGGTGTGAACATGTAAATGATGAAAAAAAAGTCAATGAAACACAGCAACGTCCATAGAAACGTGGACACTATTTTCTCAACAACGAAGGGCCATACATCAACGTCAGGGTTTGAATCGACTCAAGAAGTGATTTCCAATAAATACTGTGCGGCGAGGAATCTTAAACGGTTTTAAAAGAACCATGACGCCTTTCGATATAGAAACTCTCTCCTAAACACATTTTCAAATGAACTACATATTTTTTAAATATGCCATAACAATTTTTCTTTGGAAAATCTTAAAAGTTCTTAACAATCTAAGATCTAAACCTAATTCGACTTTCACCAAGCTAATGATAAGATGTAACCTATTTTTAATAAATTCAGTTTATTAAAAAAATGATTGGATAAAAGCTTCCTAGACGGAACCTTTTCAATTGTTTATTAAAAATGATTTTATCTAAATCTTGCGATTTCAATTAATTTTTGATTGCCTCGTTGGGCAAGTGGCTGGCGTACAACGACGGGAGCAGGCATTTGTTTGATGAAGATTTAAATGTATGCATTACCGGGTCTGGGTGTGTATTAAATTTGTTCTCGTATTTATTTAAGTATTTCTATGTATTGTATTAGTATCGTTGACTAACACTCATATCACAAGCATATAATTTTTGCTTACTTTGGGGTTAAATTCAACTTGTGTGACTAGTTCTGATATTTTTATTTATTATTAATATACTCGTAGTAAAAAAATTGTATCCTAAAATTTTTATAAATTGTATAGGACGTGTAGAATGTGCAAACGTCATATTTTTTTGCTTACCAGAACAAACAACTGGTTTGCCAGGTATAAATAAGTATGTAAATTCGAGGCAATTTCTCTTGATTGGATAAAAAAAGTATAGGAACTTCGCGCTGAATGTACGATGTTATAGGGATTAGGGTTATCTGCAAAGAAATTGGAATTATGAAGTCTTCTTTATTTTAAAGGATTAAAGTCCACGATACTATTATGCCACCCATTTTTGGTATATTTTTAACACACTAAACTTATTGCAAAAATGTGTTTCAACTGATGATGCATGAAATGATGGAAGCCATGGACCCTGAACGGGATTTGGGTCGACTTACCCTGCAACCCAGTATATCATCAAAATTAATAAAAATAGTGACCATATTCGGACCACGTTATCCATATCTTCATATTAATCCTTATCCAAATAAAAATTTCAACTCGACAAATATCACAAGTGTTATAATATAATTTTCTACTATCAGACTTTTGATGTAATAGCTTAACATTAAGATTAATGTTAAGATATTTCTTAATAACCACAAACCCAATACTGTCATAAAAATATACCACATTCTACTCTTATTCTAGTTTTAGGGAGTTTTATGGAACCGTATGTCTTATAAACGAAAACTATTATAGATTCAACATATCTGTTATTCATCTTTCCGTTTGTCACAGGCGTTTTATTTCCAAACTTGTAAAATTAGGCAAATTAAAATATGGTAGATAGACTAATACCATTTTTTCATACGTTTAAAAGACATACACTTTTAAATTGGGAAATTGTGTCCCCCGCCCCATTCATTTACACAAATCCAAATTTATGTCGGACCATTTCCGAATCATTGGCTACCTTTGGAAAACTAAATATCAAATCACAATGCTATTATGAATTTTACTGTTTTAGTATCAATTTTAATTGCGAGAGGTTTTAGCTTACAATGTAATCAATTTGGTAGAACGATTAATGCCGGTTTGTTTGTCTGTTTGATTTGTGACGTATAACGTTAAAATTACTGAATCTAGTTTAATTTATTTAGGGCATAAAATTTAAACTACGTTTTATCATGGTAAGGTGCGGGCGAAGCCGCGGCGGAAAATTCTAATAAAATTTGATGAAAAAAGTATCTTCACGCCCAAGTATCCGAGGAGGTAGGCAGAGGGCGCAACCAGGGCACCCACGACTAACCCAAGACACTAAGTACCACAATGTGATAGGTGGCAAGACTATCGCCAACCGGGCACATATCCTATCCCGAGCAACATTTTTTTTAATTAGAAAATTGGAAAAAATTGGAATTTTTTTTTGTTTTCCGACCCGGTGTTCGAACCCGGAACCTCATGCAGTCAAATGCAGTTGACTGCATGAGGTTCCGGGTTCAAATCCGGGTCCATCAACTGAACCGCTAGACCACAGAGGCGGAATAAAATTTGATGAAGTTTTATAAATACTAATAGAGCATTTATACAGTACTTAACCAGTTAATAATAGCGTAACAATCGTTTACCCGGAAGAAAATCATTGTCATCTCGAACGTTCAGGTTTTTGCCAAGGGTCTCTCGTAAAACTTTATTAGACGCATTAAGGTCGTGGTTGGATCTTGTTCATGTAATCGCCTCACGAGACCTTTGCTGGAAGAAAATATTAAGTAAAATAAAAACACACAACGTCCTACGTGAGATTATGTTTATGGTTTTTTCGTTTTCAGTGAAAGTATCACTACAGAAAAGCTATTATCCCTTAGTTTGGGCGGCTGTGAACGACTATTCTATAAGATCTTATCATTATCGTTTTAGTCTTTTTCATTGGGCTAGCTTTTCCTTAGTCATCATTCGCAAGGCCTGCTATGTATAAGGCTATAAGATTGGCACGTAGATTGACTGCGATATTGATGTTCATAGGTGCTTTTCTTTGCTTCTCTGAAAACTCATCATAATATCTACAGATAGAATTAGAAACATAAATCTAATAAATTCTTTAAAACAATGTTTAAGAAAACAAAAAGAGACCGCAAAACAACGAAACAACGCAAGTACAAAAAGAAGGCCGAATAATAAAATATCAGGCTCGATCTATTAACATTAAGTGGGTATAATAAAAAGGAACGCACCAGTGATGCATTGATAGGTACGTGTCAAATGTCATACTATATTATGTTATTCGTCAGACGAAAAGTAAGGACCAAAATAATATATTTAATCCTTGTCTACGTGCGCATTTTTTAATGTTTGGCACAATTTGAATTGTTACAAACATAGGGTATTACATACTCCAAGGTTTTAAAAAAATAGGTATTATAACAGAGGTTCTATTTAGAAACTTGTTCTTTAAAAAATGTTTTAAGGTTTAATTGGAGTTATCATTACATGCCAGGCTGTAAAAGCTGAAATAAAGTGAATTTTGATAAAATTGCATTTCTCTCGTAAAAATACAATCACCTTCATCCTTTGCTTTTACAACGCGTTGATATCAAACATGTTACACATGTTTTTGCAAATTTTCAAATTAAATCTAACATGAAGTAAGTATTGCAATAATTTAAATTTTATTTACCCCTCCGCCTTAAGTATTTAGGATAATAAATGTTTGTATGAATAGCAGTTTCCAGTTTAAATGCGTTAATTTAAATTTTAATGCAGGTTTCCTTGGAATCCCAAATGGAAAAAATGAATAGAAACTAATGGACATAAAACCTGGCAACTAACAAAAAGTTCCAGATTTTGCTCCGTTCATTGAAATGACGATGCATCTATACTAATATTCTAAAGAAGAAACTTGGATATTTTTTGTGTCGAATAGGCTCCAAAACTTCTGGGCCGATTTATCAAAAATTTTTTGCACTAGAATCCGACATTATCCCTGACGAACATATTTTAACGGGAAAAATATTTTATTACTACGTGATAGCGTAAGGGGTATGCATGAGGAAATTTCCTAATGCAGCGTCACTAAACGAAACGATAGCTGTTTCATGTGCCATAACTATAGTTACATCTATTAGTTTAGTTTAGTTGGTCTTACCATGAGTTTACGCTTTGTGAAGTATATAGAGTAGGAGGAATTGGCGCATGAGTACCGAAAACTATTCGACCTCAATTTTTTATGCGATCCTCTTCAAATTACCCTCCTAATTATATAAATGCATGTTGCCACGGCGCAACCCGGTGCCATATTGTTTAAACCGAAATTGTTTAAACAAATGCAAGGAATTGTTATTTTTCAACCGGACAATTTTTTTATATTCTTCATTGAAATACCAATAAAAAAGGTCCTATGAGTTTTAACAATAAAGTTAATATTTTTAAAGATATGAATTTTAAAAGTTCTAAAAATCTCAAATTTGGGTACTTTCGACCCATGAAAAATATATTAAAAAAAACATAATGTCTAAGTAATATTTTTTTTTAATTCTCTATACAATTGTTAATAATATTGTTAAAAGAGATTTAAAAAAATCATTGTTTATATCTTTTTTTTATGGTTAATTCCGCGCGTTTAGTAATTAATCTTTTAGGCGTTTCAACATATTCTACCAACTTGTGGCGTGCAAATGTTTTTATAGTTATTATTCAAATTAGTTCTTTCAATTATTTACTTACTATTTACACACTGTTTTTTGTATTACTCATATGATTATTTATAAATACAAACAATTGTTAGATAGCAATTTATCCTTGTCTACCGTAAACTACCACCGTTTCCAAACCTAGCCAGACAGGCGAAGAAACTTCAAAACGAACTCCCCGGCAACGAGGACTATAACCAATCGACCTTCTCTCACCACCGTTTCTAAATAGCCAAGCAGAAGAAGAAACGGCGAAACAAACTCCTCGGCAACCTACGTTTCTGCAATTACAATACTTTGTTATTTATTATTATCTCCAAGAAAATCTTTGGCACTATAATATGTTTTCTCTGAAAGTAATTTGAATACCTTCTTCCGAAATCTTTTTAATGGAAGTGGTTTAAGAATATCAGGAATTTGGTTGTATATAAGAATGCAATCAATATACATTGTTTTTATAAATATTTAATTTTTTTAGTTTTTGATTAGGCACATGTAGTTTCTCACTATTTATAAAATGTGACAAACCTAGGACATTTGTATGAAACAAATGATAATGTTTTTTTTACAAATACACATACAGCCAATATATAAAAACAAGGTAAAGGTAATATTTTTAGTGACTTAAAAATTGGCTTGCATGAATGTAACTGATTAACACTACATATCGCACGTATACACTTCTTCTGAACTCTAAAAAGTCTAGTTATTTCTACAGAATTTCCTCAAATAGAAATACCATACTGCAGAACGAAAGAAACTTACCCGGGATAAGCTAACAGAGATGCCTCTAATCCTGACACTTCCTTCATTTTTTTCAACACATATACAAACCTATCGATGTAATTGCAAAGTGAGTCAAAATATGATTTTCAGTTATAAAATTTGTCGATTTTATTCGTAGGAATTTAGTGCAATCTACATTCTCAATAGCAGTATGCCAGTAATTTTGCACAATACGCCTATCGTCCCGGCCTCAGGACAGCAACGCACCTATAATATCTATGATATTTATAGGCTATGATTTTCTCTTACCATCAGAATAGCCGTGTGTCGCTGACCTATAACATAAAAAAGGAATTTGAACTTACTACTTCGCAACGCAGCTAACTTGATAAGTAGCGTTTAAAGATTTTTCGCCTTGGATTAAATCCAAAAATTGACGGTCTAGTAATCTAATTTCAATGGAGATAAAACGGTTGTCTAGCACTCTTACATTAACTTTTACATTAGTTTTATCACTGGAAATCTGTGACACTGACAAGTGACCTGTCAAGACCACATCTCCAGCGTGACGTAGAGCTTGCGCGGATTTGTGAATAACCGTCTCTGCGTCATCCTCCTTGACTGATTGTTTTGCCTTCATTTTGACTGTGTGGCGTATTTTACTTATCTAAATACTTTTGTCGTCGTTATTGGATAACTAGGTATTTTTTCAAACAACGAATCGTAATCCGTTGGTATAGCTATTGTACGCTTGCTTAAAAGTGACGAAGCGTTGTTTCGTGTTACCAGTCGATAACAAACGACCATAGTTAAACTACTCGTACAAAAACTACCACTCAATCGTAGCTCTTAAGATTTTGGAAGAATTATTAAGAATCTTAAGATTTATAGAAGCTCTGGATTTTGATGCGTTTTTTTTTATTCGAAATCTGACGTGATAATAATAATTATATATTGTCTATTCGTCTAAGTTTTAGCCCTGTTGATGCTGTATAAGCGAAACCGGTAGGCGGTTTACAAAGTAATAAATTATGAGTGATATGTAAAACAGTACAAGTGTTTCTTTGTTTAAAAGTATGAATATTTGGAAGTTTTACCAAGCGCCGATGATGATGGAAAAATGGAGATGGTTCTTAGCTATACTATATGGAAATCTGGCTAGTCGTTCAAGGTTATAAGCTCATGTTCAGCTCGTTTTTAAGCATCGGAATGAATGTAAGACGCATTATGGGTATTTATTGCATTTTTGAACGTATGTGAGATTTAACAATTACAACACTAACGAATTCTGGTTCAACTGAGCTGGTCTGATGTCATGATGCAGCTTGAAGATAAGAGAGGTAACCCTGGATTGCCTGCTGGTAAACCTATCGAGTTCGGACTCATTCAATTCGGTTTAATAAGATCTGTTCATGTTTTCTGATGACAAGGGCTGATGATAAGGACCTGATGATCGAACTACTGGAAGGTGGCAAATGGATTAAAGTTTAAAAGTTACAGTATTCTATTCCGTAATCTTTTTCCTTCATCTAAAGCACATCAAAAATAGATGAGAAATTAATAAGTATGTATGTAAGCGTATGTGTGTGCGTCTTTGGCATCATAACTTTTTAAAAGATGGACCGATTAAGATACGGATTTTTGTAATTGTAATGTGTTGAAAAAGGGGTTTTATTAACCAGCAATGGAAAAAGAGGGGTGTAATAAGTTTGACGTGTCTGTCTAAGTGTGTATGTGTTATATGTTTGGGTATATTTATCTGTAGCATCGTAAATTCTGAGGGGATGGACCGATTTCGATGGGATTATTATTGTTTGAAAGCTGACGTAAGCGAGCTAATTGTTTGCTACATTACATAAAAGTTCTGTGGGGGTTCATTGAAAATTTTTAATTTTAACATTATGTTTATGTATCCAGAGGCACTGTGGTTATCAGGAAATCATTTGTCATGTAAGCATCTTTTAAAATACTGATAATATAAAGAGTCATACAAAAACTGTTAAATAAGTTTAAATTAGTAATTAGTAGTTTTGCTTCGGGAAACTCCAACTGAAGGTATGTCGACTGATCTTTACCAACTTCGAAAGTTGCTCGCGAAAATGTGACTGCTAAAGTTTGATCAGTAGAAAAGTTTTAATTGCTACTAAACGAAATTCCCAGCAGACTTGGTGTCTTTTCGAAGTAGACATTTTATTAATGGACTAGATATAAAGGCAATTAATCACAGGACGTTTATTTAATTTAAGAAACATCTCTGACCTTTCTAACAGTGAGATCCGAGAAAGAGTGGAATTAAAAGAAAGTGTTGTTTAGATGGCGAAAGATGAGAGAACGGACATGTAGAAAGAATGACAGATGAAAGATTAACAAAGCAGATATACAATGCGAATGTGGATGGATGCCAGTATCCGAGGAGACATAGGTTGACATTCCATGATCAAATCGCTCGGGTGTTGACCAAAGCCAGGCAGGTCTGCCAGGATCGTGAGGTTTGGCATTCGATACTCTCTGCATACCCCGTTGGGGACTTGGCGTGAAAATATGTACATATGTATGTAAGTAAAAATAATTTTTGATGGCAAGAAACACATGGGGATTATTTACCAAAGATTTTAATAGTGCGTTGTCAAGCTGAGACAGAAATGTTAAGGACTGAGTAAATTTACCCCTATCCTTCCTCATAACTTATCTCCTTAATGTTTCTTAAACTTTCACTAAAATTAACCGTAATAAAACTACAAAACCGGCTCCGATTCATTACTTCGTCAGGGTACATGCAAATGTATGCATTATTAAATCTAACTCATTATCTACTTGCAGGCTAAAATTTAATTAAACCGTTGCTACATCATACCTTTTGAAAGAAGAATGTGCAAATCGCAACATTGGAATTCTGACCATCTACGATGATATCGTCTAGGTAAATGAACATACACTATTTTATTTTATTTTTTTATTTTATTTTTATTTATATGGCTTACCAACGTTTAAGTACAATAATAAAATATATTTTAACATGCATAATAACTTAAGCTACTTAATTGTATTAAACATTT